>JAQISU010000086.1:5860000-5975000 GCA_029339505.1 Unio delphinus
TTAGGAGAAAAATTGGGAACAAAATGTGATTGAAGAAAAAAGCCGTACCCACAAAAACCTCCCCAGCATGCACAACAAATATCAAAATAAATATAGCATACACATGACAAGGGGATCCTTGGCAATGATCAAAAGGGCAAAATAAAGGTAGAGTTTCATCTACTAAGAATCAAACCTGGTAACGGGAGCAATCCTTTAGACACATTAGGGATTTTAAAAAATACCCCGCAAAAACAACTTATTTGTTTGGAAATTGAAATAAAATTGTACATACATACATACACACCCTCGGGAAAAATAATTACATATGAAACACCTTTTCATTAGGAAATGAGGGGAGGGGCATGACATTTTTCTGGTGTCCCTTAAAAAAATCCCATTTACATACAAAGGCATCAGTAGGGATTTGTAAGCAACATTTGTTGATATACATGATAAACTTTTTTTAAAAAATCTGAATGTCGATTTCCATTATCATAATGGCTGTGCATGTCATTTGATGCTTAATTTGTTGTTATGATTACAGTGTTAGTGCTTGCCCTGAGCATCAAATAACGTGACATCGTTATGCTACAGTGAATATTACCGAGACAAATTGTATAATGTGTACATGTGTTTACAAGAGACAGACAGACAGAGAGATAGAGAGAAAGAGACAGACAGACAGACATACAGAGAGAGAGAGAGAGACAGAGACAGACATAGAGAGAGAGAGAGATCTTGGGATTGACTGTTTTCGTCACAAAGTATCGCTGAGTTAACAATATTTGCCTCGTGTTATTTTATTCTTGACAATACTAATAATTCTCTCTCTCTCTCTCTCTCTCTCTCTCTCTCTCTCTCTCTCTCTCTCTCTCTCTCTCTCTCTCACCCACCCAAAAATGGATAATTTAAACTAACCGTTCAGTGCTGTATGAGTGAATATGGGAATTCAGCATTCAAGACTCTCTTCACATAAAGCAATTTCTTTATTTACCATTTACGAAAGGATTTGTATAACTACAGTTGCGATGAGTTATCTGCTTGAAAGCCAATATACGTTTAACAAAATAATGTACAGCGCTCATGCAGAACGTAAACAGGAGGAAGTCCAAAAAATTCTAACAAAACTGAGATACTTTTAATATCCACGACGAATAACAATTAACTACATGAACAAAATACATGTCAAGTAAAAGCACGAACAAAAATGAAGAAACAAATAAATGTATATATGTCTTTTGCCAAAATTAAGAAATATTCATAATATTTAAGTAAGCTCTCTCAGTCAATAAAACTGTTTCAAGAAGATTCTTGAAAGGGATCAGAATAAATTTCGTTTTGGATAGACTCAAATATATATAGACATGTGGAGTTGAATGTTAATAGGATATTAAAATGTATGCAGTACTTATTACAGTGTCTATTGTATTTGTCTGCAGTATATGATCTACATACTCGCTGGATAAAGAAGTCATTGAATTCAAATAATTCAAAAGAATAAATGTACATTGGTTGCCAGAATAATGAATTGACTTGAATAATGTTGGCCAGATCCAGTGTTAGGGTCAAAAGCAATACTAATATTGTCACGCAGACCTATTTACTGCCTTTCAAGACATAAACATGTGTTTAGTTAAGAACCGGCGTGTTGTATGAAAAATTAATTTTAAGCTGCTTAGCAGCAGAACGATGACACGAGACAGTGGAAATGAGCCAGCTAGAAAGATTTAATTGACCTGGTAAATGTGTTGGGTTGTCGTAATTGAAATTAGTGTCTTTAAGGCGTTGATAGACAGTCACCGCGTACTGACTGCAGTACGGCAGTAGTCTTTTTTCAGGGTTGATCGCATTAACTTGTTGAGAGAGCGTGGTGGGGTTAGGTAGTGTTCTGGGGTACTGAATTAAAGTTCAAATAATAATAATAATAATAATAATAATAATAATAATAATAATAATAATAAAAATAATAATAATAATAATAATATTAAAAATAATAATAATAATAATAATAATAATAATAATAATAATAATAATAATAATAATAATAATAATGATGATTTTGTATATATTGGGAATAATCTGTGGACGTTCTAAGCGCTTTACAACACCTATAATGATATGACTACAAATAAAAAAAATAAAATAACAAAACAAACACTTTGACATTAGAAAACCACACACACACCCACACACACACACACACACACACACATATATATATATATATATATATATATATATATATATATATATATATATATATATATATATATATATATATATATATATATATATATATATAAATATAAAATAAACAACGCCAACCTGTATTAATGTTGTGACCGGTTTCGCTTTAATGCTTTATCAAACTGAATTCAAACAGAATTTCAATAACAGTATATATATATATATATATATATATATATATATATGCTGAAACCATTTAAAGTCGGAAACTATGAAAGGTCTCTAAGTTTGTTCTTGCAGTACAAATAGGTGAGTTTTAATCGGACAATTCGTTTCACGTTGCTAGGCCCTGGTATACAAAACTATTTCGTCCATATGACTTAGTTTTCAGATTGGGAATCATGTGCATACTACTGTCAGAAGAGGAGCGTAAGTATTTTGTTGGCGTATACACATGGGTGAGGCCAGATAGGTATATTTGAATAGATTCCGTCAGTGAAATGTAGCACAGAGAACAAAATGAAATCTGTGTTTGATTATGGATCAAAAAGATTATCAGTGTAGGGTACAGAACAGCGTGTATGTGATCTCTGATCGTGATACTCTAAAGATGATCCGAGCAGCTGTGTTTTGAACGTTTGCAAATTTTGGAATATATATTCAGATGAACCAAGCAAAACTGAGTTACAATAGTCAAGTTTTGAAACTAATAATAAACACACACCGTTGAAGTGGCATCAACTGAAATATGTATGCGAATGGAGCTGATGAGTCTCAAGATATACAGTCGTGCATGTGTTCAGGACATGTTGGAGCAATGTGAGGGTAATTTCTAGAGTAACACATAGGTTTCGTAGTGACTCTGAATTTAATGTTGGTGTTGCTCATATTTAATTATTCACGTAGAGGATGTAAATGAGAATATATGTTGTCATAGTTTTCCTACAGACATGACATTAAATATCTGTCGAAAATACCCAGAATGCTTTATATGTTTTATGAAGTTTACATTGCAGACACGTTTGCATATAAGCTATACACGCAGTACAATATGATTTAGTCTTTAAGTTTGTTTTTATGCTGGCCAAACAAACCTGAGCTCTCTTGATACCCAACTGCTAGGAACCTTAAATAATCGTCCTGGATTAATTTGTATTGCTTTTCTTGTTGGAATTAAATAAATAAGTGCTTTTCAAACTCCATGTAATTAACAATTTTAAATTCAATTTTAAAATAAACAATTGAAACTATACCTTCTTACATAACTATCCGATTTATTTCATCTTAGGTCATGAATTACAAACACACTTATTTTGACACACCCTTGCACACACAACAAATCACAACGAACGGTAGGCAACAAGATTTCAGCAATTAGTTAATTCGGTATGCCCAGTCAACTTGTTTTTGCTTTGACGAGAAAGAGATATGAAATGAGATACTTTTTAGCTATTCGATCTGACTCTAGACGACTGGCGTATACATGATGAACGCAAAGACACGTCTAATTTTAAACAAAAACAATATTCGTGAATTTCAGCCACCTTTAATCATTCAAACAATTATCGAAATGCCTAAGGTACGATTTTGTATTATTGTACAGTATTAACAGAGAGCGGGATAATGACATCCCATATATGCCAGTAATTTATCCAGACACTGTTCATACCAGTAAATTTTTATCGAGACACTGTGTATAACAGTAATTTATCCAGACACTGTGTATAACAGTAATTTATCAAGAGACTGTGTATACCAGTAATTTATCCAGACACGGTGTATAACAGCAATTATTCCAGACACTGATTTTACCAGTAATTTATAAAGACAATGTGTATACCAGTAATTTAAGCATAACATTTTATCAATCACATTCAAATGATAACAAATACGTTGAAAGTATTTCCAAAGGAGAGAGAGAGAGAGAAAGACAGACAGAGAGAGAGAGAGAGAGAGAGAGAGAGAGAGAGAGAGAGAGAGAGAGAGAGAGAGAGAACGAAGCCTTATATTATGTCATTTATGTCATTGATTCGCCAAGGCAACGACGCTAGAGCGAATTTTCAATACTAACCGTGACCACATCATCATATACTTTATTTCATGTAAATGTAATTCTGCATACACCAAATAGAGGCACAAAGACTCGACGCTAAAATGGACCAAAATATGCTTTTCCTTTGCTACATTACACAATCTAATAGATGTCCCAATGTACCTGTTTTGGTGCCTGATTGTTTACATTTAATAGAATAGACACGGAGATAAGACAATTGTTTGTATTAGTAACTGGTACCTCATAGTGTGCAGTTCAGTTTTATTTAAATACCAAAATTAAAATTGCATTTAGAAAGAAAAAGTACAACTTTGACAATATTTTATAACCCTCGATTATTGTACTACTTATGTTTAGCTCATATAGAGACATACATATGCGCATAAGTAAAGAAAGGAATGGTAATACAAGCTGCGCATGAGCATAGATAGGAATGGGTATGCAAGCGGTTACGAGCTTTCTGAATAACTAACTGTATTCAAGACCAAATATGCTCTAGAGTATTGTGACTAAAATAGCGAGGCGTATTCTGCTTAAAACATATTAATTGTTAGAAATTAAATTAAATACTTACCCAACACTTGCCCTTGGACAAGAATATGTATGAAAATGCTGCAAATGAATAAACTTCTGATATCCATGACGAATAGCCATTAAATGCATGTATACGATATATACCAGGTAAAATAATTGAAGTAAAATATCGACGGGACTAAATGATGTATACAGTAAAATATTAAGTCAGGAATGTATACTGCATTTTATGGTAATGTATGGGATTCAGTATGAAGGTTATATATATATATATATATATATATATATATATATATATATATATATATATATATATATATATATATATATATATATATATATATACATAGGGATAGAGAGAAAGAAGAAAGAAGGGCAAAAACATTTACTGATTAAAAAGAGAGATGTAGAGATTTCAATAGGAGTAGGGGGATTTCGAGAGAACCATGTAAAGACGAGATAAGCTACCAAGACGATACCTACGTATGTTCGAATATTAGGGTCCTTGTCCATTGCCAGCAGATTAAACAAATATCAAAGAAAAGCAAGTTAAGGATATTCTCCGTTAGTCCTTGAGAATTAATAATCAAACAATATTTACTATCTAAACATATAACACAGAAAGCACCCACATGTCTTGATTTAATAAATGATTTTAGTGTTTTGGTGACCACAAACTATTCGGATATTGGCTTACATCTAAGGTGTGCATATGCCAAATATTGCTTATAACATCGACCATTTAATAATTTACATCAGGATGTATCTGCAGGAATAATTGGAAAATAAATGTTCTAAATTAAATTTTAATATTTAAATTCTTTTCCATACAACAAAAAAGAACAAATTCACAATGACATGACAGAATGGTCGGTCTATATATACGATGGTGGGTCTATACTACCAAAATGTTCAATTGAATCAGAAATCAGTGTCAACAACTAGTACTCATCATATGTGCCATTTCGAAAATTCAAACAGTAATAGACGATTAAGGGTCTCATGATTATGTCTGGAGATAGCAGATATAGACGAAAATATACAGTGAAACTGATCATGC
Organism: Unio delphinus; assembly: GCA_029339505.1. Taxonomy (NCBI): domain Eukaryota; kingdom Metazoa; phylum Mollusca; class Bivalvia; order Unionida; family Unionidae; genus Unio; species Unio delphinus. Next base: position 5,865,817 of record JAQISU010000086.1, read on the forward strand.
CATTTCTGTATTAAGATCTCTATAATGGCAATGGGTTGTTGATTGTGTTTTGTTTACTGTGAAATTAGTTACTACTATTGCAAACGGATCCTCTTTGGCAGATTTAATTTCATATCACCAAACGGACCATCGAAGATGATTCGAGATTTAGTTTATGTATTCAAGCATAACAAGTCCTGTTCTTGACGTCTATAAATTCCTCTAATTTGATTAAACATTCGTCATTTTACGAAGTCAACTTTATACTTAGAGAAAAAAGAGATTCGCAGTTTTGAACGTCGTCTACATGTCTTTGACAAAACTTAATGCCATTAAGACTGGCAGTGTGGTGTTATTTCTGCGCAAAGTATCTGAGTTATTGCTATGCAGTATATAATTTATGTGGATCATTATTCCATTCAAAATGATATGATTGGAAACCAGTCTATTTCGAAATTTTGCAAATAACACTGCCATGGACCAGTTGATAAGTATAACAAAATCTAAGCCCCAGAAGATAGGTGCGAAACGAGATGAAAAAGCGATATCATTACTTTGCATGGCTCTTTAACCCATGTGTTCGACATAATAGTAGATCTCTAAAATAGTAAATTACATTCCTCCACACATAAATGATTAAAAAGGTGCTAAGAACATATTTTACAGACTTAACATTATTTGATAACAGTTTACTACTTAGGAATGATCTTAAGTTAAGTTCAGCATTGTTGATTTGCGTATTGTCTTCTAATCATTCATCGTACAATCATTCTATAACTCAAAAGCATTATAAAAAGTTAGTGTTTAGTCAATCTTTCTCTTCGGTGCATATTCATATGCTGTTATGGTCACAGATCGGTTTAGATTCTAACGAGCAAACGAGAGAGAGAGAGAGAGAGAGAGAGAGAGAGAGAGAGAGAGAGAGAGAGAGAGAGAGAGAGAGAGAGAGAGAGAGAGAGAGAGACAGACAGACAGACAGACAGACAGACAGACAGATACGGAGATAGAATATATTTGTCTGTAGTTTTGCGTTGAATTAACCCTATATAATATACGAAATATATGTAAATGGTTTTTGATATTAGGAGGAGTATATATGCAAATTATATGGTTATAATGTAGTATTCCGCTACGCAGAAAGACTTCACAGTTGTGCAATCTGCCACGTGCATAACAAACACCACTTTTAATTATTGATGGCGTCATTGACATCCATTATAGTATAGAGTGACCTAGACCCTGCATATAACTAAGAAGACGTTGTTATTATGCATATGAAGTTAGCGTGGGCATGGACAACAATAATTATTACCTGTATTTCCAACACAGGCTGCAGTATGACGCCATAATGTTTCCTTATTATGATATGACTGGTAACCAGTCCATTTCAGGTTATTGCCAATAGCACTCCATGTACCAGTTTTTAAGTACAGGTTAAAAAGCAATATGGTCCCCGTAAAGATCGAACAACATCTAAGACCCGGAAGATAGGTGCAAATGGAGACGAAATAGCGACAACAATAACTTTGCATGGCGTCATAGCATTAACTCAGTTGTTCGACATAATTGCAGGTTTCTAAAATAGTAACTGACATTCCCTCCACACACGTTATAAACAATGTGCGAAGAACATATTTTACAGACTATTCAAACGATTTAATAACAATTTACTACTTAACAATGTTCTTAAGTTCATCAGTGTTGATTTGTGTAAATGCATTGTCTTCTAATCATTCATATTCCAACATTATATAACTGAAACGCATTATAACATGTTAGATTTCAGTCAACCTTTCACTTCGGTTGCAGGTTCGGTTATGGTGTTATGGTCATATAGCGACTGAGAGATTAGAAAGATTCTAACGAGAGAGAGAGAGAGAGAGAGAGAGAGAGAGAGAGAGAGAGAGAGAGAGAGAGAGAGAAAGAGGAGATAGCGAGAGAGAGAGAGGAGATAGCGAGAGAGAGATATTTGTGTCGACTGAGAGATTAGAAAGATTCTAACGAGAGAGAGAAAGAGAGAGAGAGAGAGAGAGAGAGAGAGAGAGAGAGAGAGAGATAGCGAGAGAGATCTTTGTGTCGTAGTTTTGTGTTATAGTTTTTAATATAGGATATATATATATATATATATATATATATATATATATATATATATATATATATGGATTTTGATACCGTGTACAGCGTTACTAGGAGGAATATATATTCAAAATATGTTTATGTAGTATGTCGCGATGCAGAAAGACATCGCAGTTGTGCAATCTGCCACGTGCGTAACACACATCACTTTGAATTGTTGCTGTAGTCATCGACAGCCAACTCAGTCTAGAATGACCACTACCATGCATACAACTAAGAAGTCGTTGTTCTTCTGCGAGTGATGTTAGGGTGAACATCAACAACAATAAACATTACAACTTATTTCCAACACAGACTGCAGCATGAGGCCAGAATGCTTCTTTACCAAGAAGTATAGTAGGTCTTTCCATCATTGTATACAATCCTTTTCTTGTTAAATACAGGCTTCTTAATGTATGTTAACCCATTATTTTTTTTTACTAAATAAAGGCTTATATCATATATGCAAACAATTCGAAATCAAATCGCGCGATGATGCCATCGTGTGCTAAATGGCTGCTAATACTTAACAAATATTTGATCCAGGCCGATTCGATATCGTGTAGTAGGATCTTGTATATGGATCTTGTAGATTTATCGTTATAAATCAATGGGATGGGGGTAGCCAGAATACAACCAAAGAAATTTCTAAATTTATTACAATCCATATTACCGTCGCACCAGTTTCGGTGCATATTTTGTAGGGTGAGGGTGTCAATACCGTTAAACACCGCGAGGATATTGTAACTGTCCCTAATCACTTTAGGTACCTGGGAGTACATCCAGAGATTCTTCAATATCTGTTATAAATTCAATAATATCCTCCATAGTTATTGATTTTGCTCTTTCGTTTTAATCTTTTAATATCTCTTAACATCGTTGATCGTCTACACTTGGTGCTATCAAATATAATGTATCCCACTTCATCCATCTCATTATCATTTCGATTAACAACTGTGTTTTACCTCTCCCGGCTGGACCCATTATAATCATCCTCATATAATTTGGTAACATTGCATGATGTTTAATCGGTTCCCGCTGTCGGTTCACGGAATAATCAACTACATTCAAATTCATATAACATAAATAAATTATGGATTTATCGTGTGTGAAATGTAGGTTTACGTTCACCGACAATTGCCCCTGTGATTGTTACAACAAAATATTACAGAGATGCAATCACTGGTAAGTGTGCACAATGTGGTATAATTTTTTTTGTTTGATTTACGAATAAAAAAACAAAGAATGTGATATCGCAGCCAGATTAACAACACTCCCTGGAGCTCCGTTTGCGAAATACGCAGGGGAAAAATACGTTCCAGAATATAATTATTGCAGTCCTGGAATCAATCTCTATATCCGACTCGATAATCAAGATCAACCTGTACCTGGCGAGTATCCAGTAAATGCTATCGACGAGGCCTGTCATGCTCATGACGTCGCATACCGAAGTAAGGATCTTCAGGAAGGACACATTGCTGATGTGAAATTAATCCACGCGTTAAATTTTATCGCTCAAAATTCATTGAAAGAAAAATTTGCCTGATGGTTGATAAAAACTGAAATGAAAGGTAAATTGATATTAGGCGCTGATATCTAATATTACGGAATCGATTTATTATTCTCCACCGGTTACTGGAAAGATAACTCCGCGATTAGTAAACAAAAATAACCGTCGTTGCTATTTCGAGTAGATTCAAAGAAGCAGAACCATTAACGACAAAGACATCATCTCAAGTTGCCTCTGCGTTTAAAAGAATTTATCAACAATGACCTATGCAATGGACAAATCTCTTGCAGGTTGATTCCGGTAAAGAAATTCAAGGTGAAGTATCATCATCGATGAAATAACATAACAAAACCATACGACGAGGATATACTGCAATTTATCGCGATCATGTAATCGTTGAAAGATTTAATCGCACGCTTGCAGACCGATTGTTTCATTATCAATACGCGAGCGAATTCATCGAAGATAAGCAATCTCGTGAATGGTCAATATATTACCAGGTGTGATAACCGCGTTCAATAATGAAATTACTCGGAACATCAATATGAAACCTGTTATCGCGATCACACAAAATACATAAATGTACCCCAGCGTAAATATCAAATATTAGCTAATAATGTCACTTTGAGATATCTGTATGTACCTGGTGAACTTGAAGGTTGGAAAAGAAAAACAAATGATCCTATATAAAGTGTCACATCACATAATATATTCAGAGTTGTCACATTTAAAAACAGATCAGTAATTATTAGATTATATTTAAATGCTCCACAGCGTGAACTTACTCCTGAACAATTACAGGTAATCCCTCATGATACTCAATTACAACCTAAGGATCTTAATTAGCGCTTTGATTTCGATTACATTTAAAATAGGCCAATGTTACATTATCTTTGGTATGGCCACGCTTGTTATCATTTCTATCCACGGTATATTGTTTTATACAATTACAGTTCGCACAGTGGTTGTCTTGTTGTTGTTTCAGTGTCATTATCAAATCAATTGGAGATCAAATTCTCTATTATTATTTGTATCACTGTGTTTATACCCTGCTAGTTTTTTTTCTTATCGTGCTATCATTGACCACATGAATGACATCGATAACAACTCGCCGGAGTTGATTTATTCTTCGTCCCCATGATACTGCCAAGTAAACAAGTCATCGTACCGTTGACGTTGTTAAAAACATTTTTGGATTGGCTGCTAACAAAAAACACCTCTGTGATAATGTGTCGCGATCACGACCAACCATCATCGTTTACAGGAGTATCTCCGCATGAACGGTACGTTATATATTACATCACAGATGGTAATCCTGTGGATATATTTTTGTTCCCGTTCGATCAGGGGTCCAAGCGGTACGGTTAAACCATAATTATTTATGATACGTACAAGTGTTCACACCTCGGGATGTCATCTCTCCTGAAGTAGATTTGTATTACTATCATGTCTGAATTCTCCCCGAATAAATCAATTCCTCTGGTTGTCTTACCACATCCTCTTGGGCCGTTCAAATATAGTTTTATGTATGGTTATTGGATCGTATACAGACGGCGATATTTCTAATCTTATCCACAAGCAGTAATTTTCTTCGATGGGAACGTTGGGAACGTTGGCCGATTCACAGTATCGATGTAATGTTTCCTGTTGTACTCTCAATGATCCCCATTCATTTAAGCTCGTAGTAAATTCTTCGACGATGCTCTTATGCTCGATGTTAAAGGAAAGTAAATCTGTGGCAACTCTAACAGCGATGTTAGAAAATATGTGTATCATCGAGAGTAAATTTATTGAAACTTTGGTGAGCATCAATGATCATAAATGAACGTATTGTGATGACTCACCTTCAACGTATTCAACGATGGTTTATGTTGGTCAAAAAAGCGGTTTTCCTCGATGTAAATATCTGACTTTTTTGTTGTATCCGCGATTACAAAATCTAGTTCATCAACATCTAAACTTTATATTGTACAACGTCTCTTGTTATCACATGCTCCACCTTGAGTAAATTGACCAATTAATAAATGAGCTATGACAGATGGAACAGCAAAACCGTTTTGTGCTATCAATACGAACCTGAAAGTATTATTTGGTTGATATGATTGCGTGTTATCCAGGGAGTTTTCTCGGGTACTGAGAATGCACTGAGTGCTTCAAAAGATTTGGACATCCAACACACGAGATGACCCGTGTTAATGGACCACTGCCTGATTTCGATTTAACCAGATAAACTCGTGTGATATAATTTGAATTGGCTAAAGGACGTCATCCGTGTTGTTACATTTGGCTCGGTAGATACATCTCTGAAAAACACTGGATGCCAATAATGTTAATACGGTATATGATTGATTCTAAAATGGTGATATCGCTGACTGTCAGTGAAGCAATTATATCATATCGGAAACAAACTGAAATCTGTTTACCACAACCCGATAGTCTACATAGTATAATCACCGAAAACAAAAAACAATTCCCCGATCTCGACAAAGAATATAGTGTGAAATTGTCCAAAGAAATCTTTGATTTAATTTATAAGTTCAACAAGGTGGAAAATACGACTATAAATGACATTCTTCGCGAATGATTATAGATGATGCTGAATACGATGTTATACTCGCAGATGTAACATCTAGGGGTATATATGTAATTAGGTACAATTGCTACTTATAACGACGGAGAAAATCCTCAGTATACGTACTTAAGGTCGTCTATGCTGGCTTATGCTTCTATTAATTTGCTTTCGATCATAAATAGATTTCCTGACACCACTGATTCATTTTGTATAGACGTAAAACATAAAGAAGCAGTGGCCGAATTCACAAATTTAGACGAGAGTTGGGAATCATGGGGAATTATAAAGGAAATACTGCATGATTACTCTAAATCAGCAGATGTTACAATTGAAAACAATTACTTGAAACATAATCAGATATGAGAACTATCTAATGCACCGTCGTGTTCAGATCCAATATGTAAATACAAAACCAGTTATTTAAACGGTTGTGGAAGACAACTCGTGCAATCGAATTTTTTTTAGGGAAATCAAGCATGACTGCTAACACCAACACACAGACATGCAAGAGAGATGAAACAGCGGGGGATTAATGCTTGCACTTATCACAGTTTTCGACGGAAAGGCGACAAATGGACTCCTGATCGAATGGGTGAGAAATATATTCCTGAAATCATTATTTGGGATGAGATAAGCACAGTGTCGTTAAATGTATTACAAAGGTTTCTCGATTGGTTATTGCTAGCAAATACAAAGGTGATAATGTGTGGCGATCATTGTCAACCACCAGCATTTGTCGGTTTATCCCCACATAATTGGCTAAACAATTTTGTAGATTATTATTAAGAGATTAGTACTGATCATATATATTACTTGATAAACAATTACGCGAGTTCAAGAACCTAATCAGATTACAACCGGATATAATCCAATGTGAAATAGCGCGTGAAATAATTTCAGAAACCCCATTAAATGGTTTCTGGGAAGCGTGGAGACCAAACGATTTGATAGTGGCAAGTAGAAAGATAGTAAGAGATACATTTCAGATGAAGTTATTTAACACGCATAAAGAACAATTTGCAACACTTCCAGTGTCATTGTGTTATAGACCCAAGGATACACGAAGACAAAATATCGTAGTTGATATTCAAGGCCTAACAGACAAGCAGATTCTCGTATTAAATGATATTGAGCTGGTTGATATCAGTGTTGTCGAAGATGCATTGCGTGCTGATAAATCTCCACGGAAGCTAGGATACGCAACGACGATACATTTTTTGCAGGGGTTGACTATATCCGATACAAATGTTTGGATCATAGATAACCGCATCGAGTGGTCGAGTTTAGTTTATATTGCGGTATCCAGAGTACGAAGAATAAATCAACTTCGAAGAGTTGTTTTAGATTATAATGACACTACAATCAGTGATAGTGTCAGCGATGATATAATCAGAAAAAATATCTGGTCATAAACAGTAGGATAAAAAAATAAAAGAAAATTTGACATTGATGCCGAGTTTATAATCACACTGAAACAACAACAGAATAATAACTGTGTGAGTTGCAATTGTATAATGAGTTGGTGTTGGTCGGATAATGACCCCAGCCAATTTTTCATAGCCAGAAGAAATAGCAGTTTTGTCATACCAGAGATAATGTGATGCTGACTTGTCTTGAGCGCAAGAGACGCAGAGGTGCTAGTTAAGACCACGAGGTGGTAATTGAGTACCCTTCTAAACTCAACGACAAACACCACCTGATGATGATGATGATAGGGGTTTGAGATTATTGGAGTCTGATAATTCATAATCATTGTATATGCCATTGATCAAGATGAATATAATGATGATGTTGTTAGTCATTTACAAGATCAGGAAAAGGATACACAAGGTACAGCTGGTTATAGTAGTGGGGAGGGTTTTCTCAGAGTGGAACTCCAAGGTGGTTTTCAGGTATTGGTCTAGTTCGTTGTCCTAATAGTATTCTCGGGGATATATCACAATTAGAAATTATAGTAGAAGGGAGACGAGCTGGAAATAACTCACCAGAAATAATTAATGAGACCGCTAATATCTGCAAACGACTATTTGAGGGCGGTATCATTGATATTGGTGTATACTGAGAGTGTATTGATGAGCTAGTGGACGGTCACCACAGTGATTAATTTGATGACTTTGTCGGTGATATTTTATTGAAAATCAAAAGAATTTCGTGATTAGATAAATGTCATTTAAATAAGATGATCTTACACTACAGCCACAATAAACCAACCATGACTTACGTAGTAAAATCGCGATTGCCTGTTTATAGAGCGTACTATGGAGATGGTAACGGCAATACCATTGCAGGGTTGTTTACAAGAATGGCTCCAAAAAAAGCATCAATCGCAAAACTGTTATCAATGAAAGCTATTGATGTTATTCATGATAAGGGTATTAGTGCTGTTGGTGATGTTGCCAGAAAAGCATTTCCCGCGGCTAAAAAAAAACTAGTAGCTTTAGTTCGGCGAAGAAAGAAACCATCAATGATGAAGTCATCGGGACCACTACCATCTACGGAACGTTTGTCCGCGAGTATTAGTAAAATAATAAACAACGCAGTGGATCAGAATATAGCATCACGGTAGGACACTCAGGGAAATATTACTGCAAATATGATAGCGGAAGTGGCATGAAATCGCGAGCGAGATCGCGATTTAGATCAAGAACTATCTAATAATATTTTCAAATCAGCTCATAATACAGCGTTCGATATGGATGCCCCAGTGCCCAAGAATGATTTTATACTCAATTATCAGTTATATTCCTATCATGCAGTACAAACAAATAGTCGATCAAGAATCGAAATTCAAGTCCAGGATACCAGCAAATACGTTCTACCCTCTGAAGCATTTATCGAAGTAGAAGGAGAAATTGTAACAAATGTTCCCGACCATACTGATCCACCGTATGACCTAAATGCCAAAATTGGCTTTGTCAATAATGGTATCATGGCACTATTTAACAGCGCAAAATACATGATTGATGGAAGAGAGATTGAATCCATAGAACATGATGTTGTTTTTGCCACAACAATAGTGGGGGTAGCAAGATACTGCGATGATTATACAAGATCGACAGGTCCATATATGATGTTCTCTAAGGATTTTACTGATTACACTGATAACAATAAGTATATAAAATTATGGTAACCAGTAGCTACCGCATCTAATCCACAACCAATTGATGATGGTGAGCAGGAAGTTAGACCAGGTGCTGATTTTTATATTGTAGAAAAATGATTATACTCGTTACAACTTAGGGTTTGTAACACGCGTATCAATGTTGGAAGGACAGATTATTCTCATGATCGATTCCACTACATCATATATTTAAATTCTGCATAAATGTTAGAAACGTTATATATGAAGCGAAGCATACAGTAGTACTCGTGCGAGAAGGCGACGATAATAATGCAATCTGCCGATTAACAGGCCTTGCTGGAGCTCTAGTCGCTACTGGCAAGGTGAATATAACAAAACTATTACTGTGGATGCCAGTAATGACTCCATCAATCACCGCAGATGAAAAAATACTATCATTTATGAGTACAGGCGGCAAATCACCGAAGGTTCCGTCACAGACCTTGTCGCCAATGTCAAATTTTGATTTACTCGATGCTGCTAAAACACTAGCGATACAAAACATTAGAGGTGTCTTTATGATAAATCAATTACAACAACAACCAAACAACGTTGAAACCGGTATCATTAATCTCGATAACAACACCGGACCTGGAATTCACTGGGTTGCATACGCGATTGATCCACGTGCAATTGTTTTTTTTTTTTTTCATATGGGTTAGCGCAGCCTAAAATATTTATGCGTTATTTAAACCGCTTGAAAAAACTCTTATCTGATATTCTACGCTACCAACACAGAAAAAGGAATGACCCAATAATATGCGTCTTAGAAGTATTAAATGTCCTCAACGCTATTTCATCATCGGGAAAACCACCCCATAAAACAGTACACGAACATACGAGTAATCGCTCTTTAGAGAGAAATTACATAAAATAGCATGATTGATATTTGGGGGAGATCTCTATCAAGATTGAAAAACCCCACCACGGAAATATTTGCAACCGGTGATGTAAAAAAAAAATAATCGAAGATGAAATAGCTGAGATGTTAAACCTCGCAAGTGTTGATCCAAATCAAATAGTTGTGTTTCAAGATCGTCAGGTAAATTGAAAACTAGTAATTTTTCCCTTCATGATATTTTGACCAAACGACGCGACGCAGTAGAAGATACTATCGCGTTGTTTTCCGATCAGGGTAAGCTCAAACCGGGCGTCCTCATTTGAACTTGTGTGGACTCCCAACAAAAACTGAATGACCATATAACAAAATTTGAACATTTACAACAGAGTATTATTGATAATATCGAAGCCCCGATAAATAATTTTTTTGGTATTCCACGTATTCCTCCCACATTGAAAATCTCAGACGTAAAAACCGCTATTTTAGTATTAGCAACACTCCAATCTAAGTATGAAGATCATGTTGAGAAGTTTTCAACGTTTCGTAAAAATCACATTGAGAAATTCTTTGGGGGGATCTCATTAGATAAACTCGACAAAAAACTCCCCGATATTAGAAAATCCATCGATGAGATGAAAAACACCATCGAAGCAATCAAAGATGATTTACCGAGGATGATAGAAACACTTGAAAACACAAAGATTCCTCATGAGAATAGAAACAACGTAGTATACACGATTCAACGCGATCATTTACGTGGACACCACAAAATAACATGTTAAAGATTATCCCGACCGTCAAAGTTATTTATCGATTAACACTATTGTAGCCTACTCAATTTAATATTTCATCAATGAGTTCATCTGGGGTCAACAATATGACATCAACGATTATCGACAAGGGAACAATTGAACAATTCACAATAATATCCACTGATAATAATTTGGCTAGGTTTTCAGTAACATGGTATGTGGAATTCGAAGCGGATTTAAGTAAACAACTTAATTGAATTGCTAGCAATTTGAAATCTATTGTAATAAATGAAATGTCATCATTGGCAATATCGCTATGATCAGGTCAGAGAATGTCAAACTAAACTTAAAACGCTCACTGAGTAGTATCATGTAAAAATAAAAAAAATACCGACGAAGAATCATCGCAGTTGATGTTGCCGTGTTCTCGGTATCAGATGTAATCACCGGTGCTGGTATTATACTCTCATCGGTGACAATGATTGCCGATATAGCTGTTCCAATTTGTATATCCACGGCGACAACAATCGCGCGGAATTATTTCAGTAATAACAAAAAAATATAATCATGTAGCCAGCGCAAACTGCAGGATTACGTAGTTAAGTTCCATGTTGTGTCAACCGCATACTCGCAATTATCCTCGATGATATCGTCCTTCCTCGTTGACACATTAATATCAGATAATGATATTTCACCAATGGTACGTGTTTATGATTCCGCGATGTCAAAATAAGAAAAACAACACGAGCATAATAACAATGGCAACATCGCAAGAACTACTTCATCGAATAGTGGAAAATACCACACTAGTGAAAACTAGCATGATCTCAAAAACACCAACCAATCCTGAATTTACTGTGAATTTCCCGACTGCGATTACCGTGAAGGAGATAGCACTAGCAAAAGTACGAGAATACCACAGCTGGCCTAATATTAGATCAGCACCATTCGGTGGTCAACAACCGAATAATTCCCTGGTGTTTGCGAGCAAGATTAAACAAGACGGAACTCCAGACTGGGACGTTGTTTCGCTACCGTCTGGGTCTTACCAAATCGAACAAATCAATAATAAATTTCAGCGTAGAATAAAATCCATTACTGGAAAAGAATCGAAAATCGCTATAACAGTTCATGACTGAACACTATCATCTGCCATTGAGATAATCTCACCCGGATATGCCGTATATATATATATATATATATATATATATATATATATATATATATATATATATATATATATATATATATATATATATATATATCAGAGTTCGATAAGAACCGTGCTAGCATGGCCTGAAATAACACCTCGGACATCTTATCAAATACCAGAACCTAAAAAATCTGATTATGTCACAGATGTACAATCATACCACGAAATTACTCCATCATATCGAAATTATTTGCATGGTATAAGAAATGCAAAATTAACTGATAGATTTAAATTTCTCGATAACAATAATATGCAATGGGAATTCGGTTTTGAGAAAACTCCTGATTCATCCGTTGCAATTGTATTCACCCTAAATAACGCCATTGAGTATTTGAAAAAGATTAATCAATTACATAAAACACAGCTAGAGAGACTACGACAGATTTTCCAGGAGCATCTCTCTGATATAACGAGTTCACGCATCGAGATTATAAAATATATTGAGATATTAAATCAGCTTTTATCCGACATGGAATATATCAACAAACGAATAGTTCAGATAATGATTAATGACAAGAACGGAGATAAACAAAATTTTCTAACTGGTTGCAATATCACCGCATCTGATATACCCGATTTCAAGTTTCTTGGGTAAAATGCAAATGACCTAAAAAAATCAACCAATGATCTCCTCGATGAGTATTTCCTACAAATAATCGCCGCATGGAAAAAAAATATCACCACCACAAACAAATATCCTTAAACATAATAATGACCCAGACGGTGGTGGGAGACATATAGCTCCTCAAAACGTCAATATATCCTCAGTGATTTCAATGAATTTAGTATGTCATGTTATCGAAGGAAGTTACCAAATAAATCTCGAATGATCAAATCAAGCTCAGCAAGGATATATTTTTATACTCATTTTATACTCATTTGCACCAACAGCTCCTCCAGGGTTTATAATCATTGAGGATCCAACTAATCCAGTGTATATGCGATGTCATAATGATTCGTTAACAAGAATTAATTTCAAATTCACTGACCATTCCAATGATCTAAGTGATTTACGAGGTCAGGTTTTACAAATTAGCCTGTTTGTGAAATCGTAAAGAGTTTTACCATAACAATTCGTCTCCGCAGCGACATCAGTGCCGGGTTGGAGACTGTATCTGTAGTGTAAAATCCTAAAGGATTTCTCCTTTCTTTTGTCTGCCTGATTTGGTTTCGGTTTGAAATCCTTTAGGACTTTGCTTGAAATAGTTTCAGTTTGAAATCTTTTAGGACTTTGTTTGAAATAGTTTCGGTTTGAAATCTTTTAGGACTTTGTTTGAAATAGTTTCGGTTTGCTTAAAATAGTTTCGGTCTGTCCACCTTCTTTGCTGCTAAGGTTAACATAATAATAGTGCTTGTTAACTCCTGAGATCGTGTCCTGCATGTGGACAAGGCATACGTACCAATAGTGCCACGTGTCACGTTTGTTGAGAAAAGAAATGATGTTATATGTGTCGCTAACATGAATACTACATTACAAAATACCAAACATCAAGACGAAGATAACCAGAAGAAAGGGAATTTCGAATGTATGCAAGCAACTGGGACTAACATTCCTAATTTTGCATCACTCATCCAGCGTGCGAGATGTGCATCCAAAATCCCATCATTAGCTATTGTCCTTAGTGCAGCACATTCAGTGAGGACTTGAAAAAATAATTCGGGGACCTATCACACTAACCGATTTAGACAAATGAATCTTAGAAATATAGACTAGACGTGGAGCCATGACAAAATCGAATGTTATGGATATTATCATCGAAATGCCACAGTGATTTCTCACAAGAAAACTGGCTACAGTGGACAGTTTTTTCTCAGATACTAAGGTGACTTTGTGTTACGAAATGCCTGGTATGGCCCAGTTAGACAACCATTTTATTATTACCAATCTGTCGTATTTCGCGCGCCATAATATTTATTTAAATATAACTTTTTTATATCGCGCGACCCCTTCTTTGCTTGCGCGGCACGTACTTGTTATGTATCAATGCGCACGACTGTATATATAAATGTATATATATATATATATATATATATATATATATATATATATATATATATATATATATATATATATATATATATATATATATATGTATATATCACGCATAAATATTGAAGGGGACAGCCAATAGAGAAACGTTACCGCTTAAAAATCAATAATTGAGTAAAATTGTGATATCGAATTAGCAATTATTGATTCACATGGCATTGAAATGGACGCTAGCACATAGTGTAAAGGGGAAAATAACTTACACCTACTCTGATGTTTGCTAAACGACTCAACCTCACCCCGACCAGGGAAAATAATTCTGCGGGCGCCATACATATTGATGTTAAATATATTTATCATGTATTTTAAACAAACATCAGACACTGAAATTCAGTAGTTTTAAGGGAGATTGTTGTCGACTTGCAATGCGTCTATTTTGGACTTATTTATCAACTAATGAAGTCGATACCAGGTTGGAGTAGGTTCGAGTCAGCAAGATCAATAATACATTACTGCAACTAAGTCTGCAGTATCAAATTCGGCCAATGTGCGAATGTTGTGATGCTTGCAATTATAAATAACCATGAAACCGGAGATATCCGCCTTATTGTATATGCTTGTGACTACCATGACAGACATGCAATAGTGACTAATGTCATTGTCAAAATCAGATATAAAAATGTTTAGAATTGTCTTAAGTTTTCCATCAAGAAGTGTTGTCAGAGTGAGTTATGAATTACTGAAAACTTTCCCACTGTGATATTTATGTCATATATCATGCCCCTAGCAACAGGGAGGGGGAGGGGGAGATTACGCTAATGAAAGAATGCAAGCATATATAGAAATGCCTTCAATATCACGCTAATACTGAGATACCTAGATCGTTAAGTCCAATGATTATAATTGGACAGAGCGATCAAGATCCCTCGGGTAATAAACACCCGGGCCTCTCCTAGTTTATGTGCTACGATCCTCCCCTCCCCCCCCCCCCCCCCCCCCGTCGGCTATGATCGTACATTAAATATTGTTTAGCTGTACAGATTGTGAAATAATGCAATCTAAGATAAGATAACGTAACAAACTCTTAACGATCAGAGTTGTACAATTTGATAAGCATTGATAGCGCATTACAAATTCATTTTTGTAACCTTGAGAGAGAAAACGCTCAGAGGAGTTTAGTTGCGACAACGTCCGAAATATATATGGTACCAACACACTGTGCTACGATAAATAATAGTTGTTCCGGTAACTATGTCTTGGCACTGAGGTGCTACCATAGAGGTTAGGACATAGGCTGGTGTGTCCTGGGAGGGGATTGCACCTGTGTCTGGTTAAGCAGTGGTACACCATCGTCGGTAACTATCCGACCTTTAGTCCCCACTTGACACACAGCACTCACATGTGGCTCCACGTAGATGTGATATACGAAGCCGGAAAACTGCATCGACTGGACGGCTTAACCAGGCTGAGGGTCGCCGACGGGTCGTAAATCCTCAATGCGTTAGGCTTTGTCTATCTAGCATGTGAAAACTTGATTCAGTAGCCTGCGCTGGGGAGCCACCAGCTGCTCAACGGGCAGAAAGGCGATTTCCAAAAATGTGCCGTGGAGCGCTAAGAGCACGACAAGACATGTAGGATGTTCTGGTCATCCACTTCACTCAACTTCGGCCGTATCGACGTTGTCGTGCTGCTGCACTCGGATGGTTTTGGGCGATACAGTGAGGTCGACAAACTGCGTAACTCTTCCTCACTTGAAACAAAGTCACCGCGCAAGTCATTCTTGTCATCCACACCATCAAATTTCATCATCCACTAAATTCCTGTTGCGACAGGCAAAGACGAAGCGGCAGGTGTGTTACACTGGGAGCCTTAGACTTAAACCTGCACCCATGCGGCTCAGACCATTACGGTCGTTCACCACTGACAAGGAGCAGTAAAGTCAGGCAGCCGATTGAGTGACTGAGCGCTGCTCTTCCGAAATGCACTGCTCACCTCCCTGGCATGAAGAACGAGCTAGAAAAAGGTGCCCTAAACATTGCTTGCTCTAAACCTACCTATCCAGCTTACTGATTGATCCTCTCACATTTTGAGCATGGAATGTACTCACCTTACTAGACGATGCGAAGAAACCACAGCGGAGAGCCTTCTAATTGGAAGTAACTAGCCAGATATAATGTGGTTATAGCTGCATTGAGCAAGACCCGGCTTGCAGGAGAAGGCACTCTCTGTGAAAGCGTCTCAGTATACATTTTCTTTTTTGAAGAGGCCGAGGACGTGAAGAGCGCCGTGAGGCTGGTGTATGCCTTGCAGTAAATAGAGCACCGCTTGTCAAATTGACTGGACCTCCCAACGCCGTAAACGAAATATTCGTGACCATGAAACTCTCTCTCTCTCTCTCTCTCTCTCTCTCTCTCTCTCTCTCTCTCTCTCTCTCTCTCTCTCTCTCTCTCTCTCTCTCTCTCTCTCTCTCTCTCTCTCTCTCTCTCTCTCTCTCTCTCTCTGTCTCTCTCTCTCTCTCTCTCTCTCTCTCATGGAAGAAAGCACCATACCATGGTTAGTTGCTATGCTCCAACCATGACCAACCGAAATGAAGTGAAGGTCAAATTCATTGAGGATCCTCAAACCATCATTGCTGACTTTCCAATGGCAGATCATTGCAAGAGTAAACTGTGAACACGTTGCTTGGGATGGAGTGCTAGGAAAGCACGGATTGGGTCACTGGAACAGCAACGGTCTCCTTTTGCTCCAGACTTGCACTGAGCATGAACTGCTGATCACCAATTCAGTCTTCCCCCTCCATACCCGTAACCGGACATCATGGATGCACCCTCGCTTTATGCCTGGCACCTCATCGACTAGGTCATTGCCAGGAAGAAGGACATGAGTGTGACCAAGTTCTTGTGCGGTGCGGACTGCTGAACAAACAACTGTCTCATCATCACCAGCTGAACAACCGCATTCAAACCAAAGGACGGACACAAGGAAAGGAGGCTCCAAAACGACCAAACATCACTACGTTGAAATCAATCAGTACTGAACAGTGTCTGGTGGATGCCATGGAAGAACGTCTGAAGTCCACGCCTCTCAGAATGTGGAAATTGACTGGCGGCATTCAGAGAGATGGTCTACAGCACAGCTTCAGAAATCCTATGATCCTCAACCAGAAAGCTTCAAGACTGGTTCGATCCGACCTGCGACGAGATTAACCAGTTGCTGGATGAGAAACATCGCCTCTTTCAAACCTCAACAACCCCATGTCCACCTCTTGGAAAGATGCTTACAACAACATATGCATAATTGTACAGCAGAAGCTCCATCAGATGCGTAACACATGGCTGAACAACAAATCTGATGCGATCCAGTGCTACGCAGACCATCATGACATGAAGAACTTTTACAATGCCCTGAAAGAAGTGTATGGACCTACATCATCTGGATCATCTCCCCTCCTTAGCGCATATTGGAACACACTAAATATTGACAAAAAGAGGATTATTCAACGATAAGCTGAACACTTTGATAGCGTCCTGAATCACCCCTCATCCATCAATGATGACGCCATCAGTCGTCTGCCCCAATTACCCATCACCAAAGCACTGGATGACCTTCCATCCTTGCAGAAGATACATAAAGCAATCCTTCTGCTCTCCACTGGCATAAAACCTTGCTGGTTCAGATTCCGTCCTAGCTGAAGTCTATAAAGAAGTCGGTACAGCCCTTATAGAAAGGCTCCACTAACTGTTTATACTGATGTGGCAGCAAGAGACCATCCCCCAAGAATTCGAATACGCTTGCCTAATCCACCTGTATAAGCGCAAAGGGAACCGCAAGGCCTGCGACAACAAACGGGGTATATCCTTTCTCTCAATTGCAAGAAAGATACTTACCACAATTCTATTGAACCGCTTCACTACATACCTTGACCAGGGACTACTGCCGTAAAGCCATTTTGAATTCCGAAAAGAACGTGGGACATTGTGTTTCCTGCGAAGCAGATACAAAATAAAAAAATTGTCCTTTTATCCATCTACGTCGACCTGGTAAAGGTCTTTGATACTGTCAACAGAGAGGGCTTGTGGCAAGAAATGGCCATGTACGAATGGTCAAGAAAAAAATATATCCATGGTGCAGCATTTCCACGATGGCATGCAGGCACGAGTCCTTGACAATGGAGAGAGCCATGCCTAATAACTAATGGCGTCAATAAGGGTAGTGTGCTTTCAAAGACGGAGAGGTTGGAGTCCGTATCAGGTACCGCACAGATGGAAAAATATTCAATCCCAGTGGGCTTCAAACCAAAACCAAAATTATGACAGACACCATCATGGATTTTTTTTCTTCTGATGATGACTGCACCCTCAATGCATTTTCAGAAGCCGACTTGCAATGCAGCTTTTACAAGTTCTCCATCTTCTGCAGAAGCTTTGGTCTCACCATCAGTACCAAGAAGAATCAAGTCTTGCATCCTGGAAAACTATATGTAGAGCCCAATATCACCGTCAACAGCCAAAAACTGAATGTAGTGAACCGGTTCACCTACCTTGGAAGCACGCTGTCACAGAGCGTCACTACTGACGTCGAGGTAAACATTCGCATTGCCAGAGCAGTGCAGCTTTCTGTAGACAGTATGCCAGAGTCTGGAATGGAAAAAGGCATAAGCATCCAGACCAAATTAAAGGTATACAGGGCAATTGTGCTCCCACACTACTTTACGGGTGCGAAACATGGACGGTGTACCAACGCCACGCCAGGAAGCTGAACCACTTTCACACGACAGGTCTCAGGAAAATCCTGAGCATCAAGTGGCAGGAAAAGGTTCCAGACATTGAGGTACTAGCCCAAGCAGGTCTCCTCAGCATCCTCACCATTCTGATGCTACGCTGGGTGGGACATGTTGATCGCATGCCAGACCACCGGTAGCCTAAGAACGTCAGCAAGGACTTATACCCCTAGGAGGTCAGAAGAAACAATTCAAAGACAATTCGAAAGCTGCGTTGAAAGCGTTCAACGACAATTCTGATTCCTGGGGGCAAACACTAAGCGAACAAGCCATTTGGTGTTCCTCTGTTCACAAAGGCTCCATGTTGTGTCCCGCTCACACTCTGTCCCTTGTGCAAACGAACATTCCTTGCAAGGGTTGGCCTCTTCACGCACCTGAGCATGCACATAATAGATTTTAATCCGTACAAAACTCTAAGTACACTGTATGGTTTTTTGAAGAAGGGCGTCGATGGGGTTGAGAAGAGACAATATAATGGATGTTTAATCGATGTAACATCCGCTTGGGTTAAAAAAATATGAATCGTTGATGGATGACTTGTTTTATACTATTTGTTTATAATTAACACTATGTATGTAATTATGTATAGATAGATACATACTACCTAAACTCATACCTTTGGCAAAATTCGATATATATATTTTATTGCTGTGGATATCTCGTGACCAGAAAGTTTTAAAATGTGTGCACGTAGGTTCAGTAGGACGACAGGTCATCTTTGCAAACAAGCACGACTTGAATTGGATAAATATATTTATTTTCCCCTAATAATATATTTAATAGCACTCATTTGTGTATTATTATAATTCGCGATGTAATAGCATTAACAACTACTACTTTACAAATCGAACTGTACAATATAAATACATGTAATTGATATTTATCATGCTGTAAAGTTATTATTTAATATAACTCTGCAGTAAACAATCTCTAGTGGCGATCTCGTTTATACTTGTATCTGGTTTTCCGGACCATTTCTAGCAGAGGTCCCATATCTAATATGCATGTGAGAGAACGCAAAGTTTACGATTTTAAAATTAGAAATTATAAGTCCATCTTGTAAAGCTAGGTAAAAATAAACAACAGAAAACGTGGTGTACATGTGTGTACAATGATGCCTGGCCTTATTTGCAGCTATGCATACAAATTTCTAAGTATTATATTAAAAAGTTGATGATAAAACTAGGAACCTATCTTAAAGGCCACAATGGAAGTGGTTGAGAGAGAAAGGTGCGAAGGTGGTTGACAACCACAAAAATAACATTTCTAAAATCACAGATACTAATTAATGTTGTAGCGTTTAAAATCGACATATGTTGTAAATTTTGTATATATTAAACGATACAAATATTAAAATGTGAAATACAGTATTAAATTGCTATTTTATAATGTATAGGTGAACTTAATGGTTACAATATCCTTAAATACATGAGTATGTATTGATATACTTGATGATGTATGTTGTACCCATGACAATGCATAGATCTTCCTTGTTCTCTTTACCCGTTTAAGGTCATGTCACCTTACAATACAATAGACGTGATAAAATATGTCCGGAATCTCAATTTGATTGATCAATAGAGAACAATTAAAACGAAACATTGGTTGAGGAATGGACAATGAAAGGATAAAAAAGGAAAAGAAGAATGCAAACATTAGCTATCAGACGTGAATGTATAAAACATGTGTGTTTTATCGGCCTGTCCTGTTTAAGTTTAGTAATTAACAAGTCTTAATTGTTGTAAATGTACAATCATCTGGGTGAATCATGTTATACATGGGTTGTTTCAACAGAAACAAATATAACATTGGAAATAATTGCAACCTTAATTAGAATATGAAATACAGAATTAAAATGTGATTTGCATGTGTCATGGATACATTGATATTGACAACACCCCTTGATCCTCAGGGAAGCTACACTTTCTTTGACGCATGTTGTGGCCAGTTTGCTGTATATAACTTCCTCGTTCTCGTTACCCATGCTATCGAAGGATCGGGTCAGAATACCCTGAAATACCAGAGACACGACACAATGCGTCCAGAATTAATGTTTGAAAAATAGATAACGAACAGTAAGAAAGATATTAATAACGGAAAATGGAAGGGGGTAATTATAAAAGTTTGAGAAAATGTTGAAAATACTGAAAATCAGTTGGTATATCAGATGCATTTATCAGATTAATGTACTCTCATGATCTTCGCTAATTTTATTTATTTATTTATTCTTTCTGTTTTATTAGAATTACTCCCTCTTATAAATCCACTGTGCAATTCATAAGTGTCCTGACCTGGAGATAAAGTAATTCGGGCTTCATAGCTTCAAATGCAGAATTTGAAAATATATACTGATCTTGAATTATAATTGTCTTTTGTTCACCTGAAATAGAGTATTATATTTGCAAAATATAGAAGTACGTGTTTGATATATTTTTACTTCTTAATTACCTACTAAATGCATTGTCTTTCGAAACAGTTATTCTCAGGCGCGCGCTATGATGAAATACCCTAAGATGAACCTCGCATACATAATTCCATGTACTATATTTAGAGATCAATGATAACAACTAGGACGTTTTGTTTACTGACCGAACTTAAGCTTTGCGATATCAGTGATTTACATAGATCGGTGAGATAGGGGTTGTCTAATTGTACGTATATTTGATATAAGTCATTTATATTTATTCTTACTGTTTGTTTGTTGGATTCAAATTTGGCATTTTAAGTTTAAGATTTATTCATTGGGAGATGACCTGTACTTTACAAAATAAACAACAGACATCATAGTTGTAAGCAAGCTTTTAAAATCATTGGTTGGTTCCAAGGACATTATGGAGCGTTGTATAAACATCTTTCTATTTTTAGTTGGGTCATGCGGTGGTACGTGATTTTTTTAACGTAAATTTGTTTTAAAATATTCTAGAAGATCACGTGATCCCTTTCTTGTTCACGTAAAAACAGGTATATAAATTACGTTTGGAGAGAACTATTTAGTAGAACTTGGGCTTTTAAAATATTATGTTGTGTCGTTTTGAGTTACCTTGTATTGTAAATTATTTCAATTTTTTTGGATTCAAGAGGATTTATTTTGTTATTTATCTGGAAAATAATTGTGCTCATACAATTTTATTACCAAAAACTGACTTCATCAAGTGACATCGTCTTCCATATTGGATACTTCGCTGGGATTTTAACTTAGAATTATTTGGACATTTTATTACCAGGACTTTTGCAATTTCTCTAGTTGATACTATTTTGATTTATTTTGGATTAATTTTGGAATTGATTCTTAAAACCGCAATTTTTTTTTCTTTTCTGGAAAATATTTGTGCTCAATAAATTGATTATTAAGTTTTTACAATCTTGTTATTTTCACTCTTTCTATGTTACTGTTTATTCGAGCCTAAGCACGTAACACTAACAATTAATGCTCATTAAAATAATATGGATTATAATAAGTTTAGGATTTTTGAAAGGCAACTCATATTAGAAAAAGCCTATATTAAGTGGTCCCATAAGTGAACTTGTGAACTACACAATTAAAGTGCTTTTGTCAATATATGTGATAAATTGCTATAGAGAAAATCAATTAACTCCGTGAAATATCGAGTTGCATGATGATTCACGTTGTACCCAGTTTGATGTAGGTATATTCCTCGTTCAAGTTCCCCACGCTACCGAAGGTAACGTCAGGTCATGGGATAATAAAATAAAATATACACCAGAAGCTGTCTGGAATTGCGGTTTGATGAATAATTAAGGAACAGTTAGAAAGAGAGAACAATGGAAGATGGGAATTGAAGGTTGATTTTTAAAAATTAAAACAAAGATAAAAACAAAGCGATTGAGCTGGCATCTCAGATTAATTAATTATGTTCGTGTATTATCGGGCATACTCTGTTTTCATTAGTTATCCATTCATCCAATCGTTTATTTTTAAATTCATTTACTACACATACCAAGTTTCATAATGCTTCATAACATATTATAGTGAAAGCACACTTCAGCGCAACAAATGTGAATACCACAACTTTCTGTTTCATATACGTCATTAAAAATGGATAGCACATGTAGTTAGTTAAAATATAACTGTTTGCTAATGACCTTTCTTTCACTAAAAGGTCTCAATGTATCCTAAATGTTGGATGGAAATGGTTATACAAGGCCAAGGCCAGACATATGGTTAACCATTATCATCGTACCGAACTATCTATCTATTTATCTATATCTATCTATCTATCTATCTATCTATCTATCTATCTATCTATCTATCTATCTATCTATCTATCTATCTATCTATCTATCTATCTATCTATCTATGTATGTATGTATGTATGTATCTATCTATCTACCTACCTACCTACCTACCTATCTATCTATCTATCTATCTATCTGTCTGTCTGTCTGTCTGTCTGTCTGTCTGTCTGTCTGTCTGTCTGTCTGTCTGTCTGCCTGCCTGCCTGCCTGCCTGCCTGCCTACATGCATGCATATCTATCTATCTATCTATATATCTATCTATCTATCTATCTATCTATCTATCTATCTATCTATCTAACTATATATCTATCTATTTATCTATCTATATATCTATCTATCTATATATATATCTATCTATCTATCTATCTATCTATCTATCTATCTATCTATCTATCTATCTATCTATCTCTATATGTATCTAAGTATCTATGCATCTATGTATGTATCTATGTACGTATCTATCTATCTATCTATCTATCTATCTATCTATCTATCTATCTATCTATCTATCTATCTATCTATCTATATCTATCTATCTATCTATCTATCTATCTATCTATCTATCTGTCTGTCTGTCTGTCTGTCTATATATCTATCTATCTATATATGTATCTATATATGTATCTATATATGTATCTATGTATCTATCTATCTATCTATCTATATATATATATATATATATATATATATATATATATATATATATATATATATATATATATTTATCTATTTATCTATGTATCTATCTATCTATCTATCTACTTACCTACCTACCTACCTACCTACTTATATATCTGTATGTCTGTCTGCCAAACGTTTGAACCCGGTATGCTGATTTTTGATATATATACCCTCCATGAATCTCTCTGTCTGAAAATGTAATTATTCTATATCATCAACAAAGTTGGAACTTAGACCAGTGTAT
The DNA here is from genome assembly GCA_029339505.1 of Unio delphinus. Taxonomy (NCBI): domain Eukaryota; kingdom Metazoa; phylum Mollusca; class Bivalvia; order Unionida; family Unionidae; genus Unio; species Unio delphinus. The sequence continues at coordinate 5,889,873 of JAQISU010000086.1, forward strand.
CAAGTTTGGTTATATAAACGATATATATTGTTCTCATTTGAAGACTAAGGTTAAACCTACAGCAAAGAATTCCGTGATCGATAAAATCTTGATTTTGACAAGTACCAAAACGCTACCTAATGAACGTTATACAATAAACAAATCCTAGTTGTTCTATATTTACTTTATCAATCTTGCAACAACTGGTTGATTTAAACAGAACAAGGACATTCTTGGAATGAATTGCACCATAGTGTCTAACCCAACGATCTCCAACTCAAACGCAATGAAGGCTGCATGAGGGCATTTTCGATGGGCCAAGGGCCGCATCACCGTGTTACCTCAGATGACTCGTTGTGAGGCCAATCAATTTGAGGGCCACACAATACGGCTTAGTAGGCCACATGCGGTCCGAGGTCTGTGGTTTTGAAACCCTGAGTGGTCAACAAAGGGTTGAACACATTGAGATAATTGCATGCATTTAAATCAGTCAAATCATAACTGGTACCTGTATGATTTGCTGTTTCAAATGCAGTCCTTAAATTTAGAAAGGTTTTGTGTTCACCTGTATTATTGATAAAATAGTAAAATTTACATATACAAGTGAATCAAGGTAAATATTTGGTCCTTTTTCTCTTCCTACTAACTGCTTTTATATTCTCAAACAGTCGTGCACGGGTGTGTGAAATGATGGTCTACCTTTTTTTGAACCTTGCACAATTGTTCTAAGTATTCTAATTATAGAACAATGGTAAAACCAGGAAGTATTATATGGTAAACGAACGTAAGTATCACATTGGTGAGATGGTGGATGGCTAGCAATACAAAATGATTTCTAAAATTATAAATTATAATTAGTTTTGGAGTTTTAGAAAGCGACATATGATGCAAATAGTGTATATTAATCGATGCAAACAATGAAAATGAAAATTATTGAAATTAACTGTTCTTTGTTAATTATTGAACTTTTTACTTGTGACAACACCCCTTAATCTCCAGATAAACATTGCATTACAAGATGATGCATGTTTTCTGCTGTTATCGTCTTCGTAACTCACGCACATTGACGGTCAGGTCGGGTCACCTTTAAGTACAAAATGACGTGATAAAATGTGTCCAGAATTTCGGTTTGATGATTCAAATAAAAAACAGTTAGGAATAGAGGGTCGGGAGTAGACATTAAAAGTGCTTAACAAAATAAAAAAATGCAGAAAATGAAGAGATTTATATACCAGACCACTGTTCTCGCGGACTGCTATATTATCTTATAAATGTCCGTTCGTTCATTCATTACTTTTTTTTAAATTCATTGTACTACACGTTTAAACCTAGTTTAATTAAACATAACAATGGATTATGTTTACAGTGCACATCACCATTTGAACGTTTAAATTCAATAGCATTGGCATACACGTCATTAAAAATAGAAAATATTTGTAGTTGGTTGAAACATTTTGTCTGTTCACTATTGATTAGACTTTGCATCAAATCATAGTGCTTAAGTTAAGCTAGGAATTGGAGTCAAGACGTGTGGGGATGGGATAGAATGGTTCTACATTGTCGTATGATTAAAGCAATGCACCATATTTGAGATTCGAAACCACGTAGCTGCTTTTTATTTTAGTCATAATTTCAATATGGCAGCATTTAGAGAAAGTAAGATACATATTGCAAGCCGCAGATTTACTGTTTTCCAATTTCATCATAAATTATTCTTGTGATGATTTAGGATGCAAATATTTTCAATATTTTTGGTTCCAAACTTATTTGTAAAGTTCAGGTGTAAATCCGCCATTACGTCACTCAGATGAACACGTGTCATTTGTTCTGACAAAAAGTAACCTAAATGTTTGGCTGTGCCACAAAAATCCGAACTAGATGTCGACTTATGATGTATCCTGAATCTCGGACTTTTTAAATATATAATTATTGTGATTTATCATCTTATAAGCGGTACTGTTTAAAATTAGCCCAATATGTCACTTTTGGGTATACGAACAAGAGCTAGTATAGTTATTTGAGGAATAATATAAGTTTACATAATCAGTGACAATCATGCAATAACTGCATTGTTTGAACTGAGAAAAAGTCACCCTTGGAATGAATTGCACCTTCTTATCTAACCAATGCGTTATAAATATAATTATACTTGCCCTTTGTTCACCTATACTAGCTTATAAACATTTGTTGTAGTTGTTGTCCTAGGCTTCAACGCCATTTTTCAGTACAAGATTCGCTATACATGGCGGCCTGTATTGATGTTGAATGGAGAATACGTAAAAACCACAGAAAATACAACTTACCCACAAGAAGCTTTTATAATATTTTTTTAAATATATAAATGCAAGTGATTGCAAGCAAATACTTGCTGTTTTGTTAAGCATGCAATTTCCTCAGTATTCTATTTATAAATTAATGCTATCACTAGGAAGTTTTAATAAGGAACCGAACTTAAGTGCCAGGTTGGAATTGGTTAACAGAGATCGGTGAGATGGGGGATGATTAAAACTAAAGTAACACTTCTAACAGTATGCACTATTATTTATGTTGTATCTCTGAAAGCGACATATATTGCAAATGGCATATATTAGCAAAAATATAAATGTCAATATGAAATACAGCATTAAAGTGTTATTTTGAACTGCATAAAATACATTAATATTGCCAAAGCCCCTTAATGATGATGCACATATTCTCCTCGTTCTCGTTACCCACCCACGCTACTGAGAGGCAGGTCAGGTCACCTTAAAATATTTTAGACGTGATATAATATGTCCGGAATTTTGGTCTGATCAATAAATCAGGAACCCTGTTTATGTTTAGCCTTTTATTCATATTTCTAAGTATTCTATTAATATATTTATGATTCATATATGAATGATAAAACTAGGAAGTTTTATTTAGTAACGATGACATTGGTTTACAGAGATCAGTAAGATGGGGGTTGACTGCCAATTAAAAGGCATCTATACAATCATGGTATCTAACATACGTTGGAGTTTTAAAAAATGGCATATGTTACTAATATTATATATTAGACGATACAATCAATTAGAATATGAAATACTGAATTTAAATGTTATTTGCACGTGTAATGAATACATAGATATTGACAACACCCCTTAATTAACATGGAAGCTACACTTTGACGCATGTTGTGGCCAGTTTGCTGTAGATAACGTCATAGTTATATTTACCCATGCTATCGAAGGGTTGGGTTAGAACACCCTGAACTACCAGAGATATCATACAATTGAGTCCTGAAATACTGTTTGAAAGTAGGTAAGGAACAGGTTAGACAGAACATAAAAATGGAGGGGAATATAAAAGTGTTTGAGAAAAAGATACAAATACTGAAAATGAGCTGTCATGTCAGATGCTTTTATCAGATTAATGTATTCTCGTGGTCGTCTCTTATTAATCTATTTATTTATTTATTCATGCATTCTTTTTCATTTTTAAATCTAATTATATATATTTGCAAACCAATTTGTATAACATTGTCATACGCAACATTACAAATACAAAATACTTGTAATAATTATAATCATTTTAGTTTGTTACTTTCTAATCTTACTTCTTTATCTATACAATAAAGTAAATGCCTAAGGAGTAGTGGAAGAAGCTGGAATCAGAATAAATGGATACAACTGTTGCATGATTCGTACAATTCTTTACCACATTCCATTTTTGATACGTTCAAATTACAACAAGGGTGAATTTAGAGCAAGTAGGATACCTATTTAAATAGCTGTGTTTTCTTTACAATTTCATCGTTACATTGTTGTCATGATTTCGGATGACCTTATTTTCAGCAAAATCCTAGTACACCGAAAGTGTAAGTCCAGTAGTATTCCACTCAAATAAACACACTCTTTTATATGACAGGGAGCATAAAATTAATGGTGGCTGTGTGCCAAAAGACTTAAGCCAAAATAATAATAATTATGAATACCATATTTTAAAATTAAATCTTAGAGTTACACCAATATGTCACTTTATATATATGAACAATGTTTATACTGGCTATCTGATGAATACAGCTTAGCTTAGAGATACGAAAGCAGAGGATGTCAAATTCTAGATTTTGACCACTAATCCCAAATTAAATCCCGGGTAAATATTTAAATAATGATTGGTCAGAAAGTCTTAATTGTTCTAATTGTATATCACCAGGAACAATCATGCAATATCTGGGTGGATTAAATAGAAACAAAGACACAAATGGAATTAATTGCTGTCTTGTATCTTACATTTGTGCTGTCAAAAAATGTTCGACATCCGGATATAAAGTGTTTATAAAAGGAGCTTGTAGGATTCGAATACAGACTTTTATGATATGTGTTAATCTTAAATATGAATTTTATTGTTCACCTGTTGATAGCCTTTGTAAAATATAGAAAAGCAGGTGACTGAATATGATATTTTTTTTATTTCTGTATCTCCTTATTTCTTGCCAACGGCATTTATATTCAGAAACGGTCGTGTTCAAGGGTGTGCTAACAGGCCTTTGTTCAGTTGATCGGCCTATTTTGAACTTTGTATCCACGTGTTCCTAAGAATTATATTTATATATGAATGATACAACTAGGAAGTTTTAATTAAGAATCGAACTTAAGTGTTTCGTTGGCAAAGAATAAAAGAGTTAGGTGATATGAGGGTTTACTAACAATAAAGGTTATTTTCTATAGTTATGGATTAAGGTTGATTTTCGAGTTTTAAGAGGAATATAACTTGCATACAGTCTACATTAAGCGATGAATTAAAGTGTAGTTTTGTAATGTGTAGGATATATTAATTTTGACAACACCCCTTAATCCATGGGTAAATATTTTGCATATAGATGATGCATGTCGTACCCACCGTTGCTGCAGAGCTCTTCCTTGTTCTCTCTACCCACGATACGGAAGATAAGATCAGGGCATATTTAAAGACGATAGAGATGAATTTCGATTAAATAATAAATAAGGAACAATTAGAAACATGGAAATGTGGGTGGGGGTGGGCGGGATGGATGTTAACAGTGTCAAAAACATAAAAATGGAAAAAAAAATGAAATGACATATGAGGTGAATTTACTTGACCATAATATGTTCGTGACCATAACTCATTCATAGTTAAGTTTTTTATTTTTAAATTATAAAAAGATACGTTTGCAAGCAACAACTCACAACGTAATGTATTGACAGCAAACACAACGCATTATGTTGACAGCAAAAGACAATATCTTTTTATTGACTGCAAATACAGTACGTTCTATTGACATCAAACACAGAACGTTATATTGACATCAAAACACGACATCAAAAACAATGAGTTCTTTGACATCCAACAAGATGCGTTATATTGACAGCAAAAACGATGCGTTCTATTGACGTCAAACACGATGCGTTATATTGACATCAAACACAATGAGTTATATTGACAGCAAACACGATGCGTTCTTTTGACGTCAAACACGATGCGTTCTTTTGTCATCAAACACTAAGTGTTTTTTTGACATCAAACACGATGCGTTATATTGACAGCAAACAAGTGTTTATATTGACAGCAAATGCAATGCGTTCTATTGACAGCAAATAAAATGCGTTATATTGAAAGCAAATACAGTGCGTCATTTTGCATCAAACACGATGCGTTTTTTGGACGTCCGATACGATGCGTTCTATTGACAGCAAACATAATACGTTATATTGACAGCAAACATAATGTGTTTCTATCGACAGCAAACGGAATGTGTTTTTATTCAAAGCAAATACAGTGCGTTCTTTTGACAGCAAACACGATGTGTTATTTTGACAGCAAGCACCATGCGTTATTTTGACATCAAACGCAATGCGTTATTTTGACGTCAAACATTATGAGTTCTATTGACAGAGAATACAATGCATTTTAATGACAGCAAATACAATGAGTTCTATTGAAAGAAAATACAGTACGTTCTTTTGACAGCAAACTCGATGCGTTCTTGTGACATCAAACATGACGCGTTATATTGACAACAAACACAATGCGTTACATTGACAGCAAACACAATGCGTCCTTTTGACATCAAACACAGTGTTTTTTTTTACATCAAACACGATGCGTTCTATTGACAGTAAACACAATACATTTTATTGACAGTAAACACAATATGTTTCATTGACAATAAACGCAATACGTTATATTGACAGAAAATAAAGTGAAAAATAAATAAAGGAAATCTGAACACCATGGCATTTTTTTAATATATGACATTAAAAATATAATGGACATGCTGTTAGTTAAAAAATATTTTGTTTATTTAGTACTTATTTAGATTTTTACTAAAGGAAAGGCCACACCATATTCTAGACTTTGGAGTCAAAAATACATCGGATGGGACGGACCAAACTTATGATTTACCATTCTGTCTATCTCTCCATGCATCTATTACAACATACTTGTAATTGTTAGGCTCCAATCGAAATATGACGGAAGTTAGATTAAGATAAATATTTAATAGCTGAAACGTACTTTCCAAATTCATTATACATTATTATTGTCTTAATTTCGAGTGGATACATTTTCGATCTTTGGGTTAACACTTCATTGTAAAGGACAATATCAATCAATTTGTATATCACTCTAATGAGCACGTGTTTTTTACTATGAGAATAACAATAAGTGTGTGGATGTGTGCCAAACATTTGGACCCGAGATGTCGATTTGTGATTCATACTGAAAATATAATTATTAGGTGTTACCATCTTTAATACGATGAAGTTTTATATTAGACTTTTTAAAATTATTTTTTTTCATGAACAATGGCTAATACTTATATTTGAGAAATGAAGTTAAGCACAGAGATAAGAAATTAAAAAATGCCATCTTCTCTTGTTTGACCCCCCCACCCCATCTACCTATACCTAACTCGTTTTGTACTGCCAACAAGTCATTGTTGTTCTAATTTTATTATATCATATTTCAATCCCGCAAGAACTCGTTGGTATAAACAGAAATGCAATCAATAATGAATTGAGTTACACACTCTTTTCTGACCTATGTGCAGTCTATACCAGTGGAAGATAAAGTACTTCAAATATTCTGCACATTTAACTATATTTTGATATTACATTCTACTTTTGGTTTGTTTCTCTGTATTAATTTATAGCATTTTGTAAATAGAAATACAGATGATTGAATTAAATATTTGGTCTTCTTTTATTTCTTTATTTTTTACCTACTGATTTTATAATCCGAAACAGGCGTCTATATGTGTGTGCCATGTTGACCTATCCTAGTTTGTACCTTGCGTAATGTTTCTAAGTATTCTATTTACAAATCAAAGATTACAGGATGAACATTTAGTAGTCACCGAACATAAGCGTCACAAAGGCAGTCATCTACATAGATCGGTAAGATTAGGGTTGGCAAGCAATCGAGGCTAATTTTAAAAATTGGAATTATACAAATTTATTTTAGTTTTGACAAGCGATATATTTTACAAATATCTTTATTTAACGATAAATCAAATAAAATGTAATATATAGAATTAAAGTGTTATTTGTTCTTGTATAGGATATATTGATATTGACAACATCCCTTAATCCCCGGGACAAAAATTGAGTACATGATGATGCATATTGTACATACTTTGCTCTAGATATCTTCTTCGTTCTCGATATTGAGGATCATGTCAAGGCAACTTGAATGATGAGCGACAATCATGCGAATTGGATGATATTCGTGATTTTTACTAGTAAAATCCCTATCAGGCTTTGCAAATGGGATGATTTTTTTTTAATTTTTACTAGTATATCTTAGTGGAAAATTACTGGCACTGGTTACTCTCTATATTCACCTTAGTGGAATGTTACAGGCACGTGTATACTGTTTATATTCAAATCAGTGGAAAAGACAATTACTTTTAAACTGTAAAAAAAATACTATAGTGCCAGAAAACTTTAACACACACACAGTAATTTTAAATCGCAAAAGAATATTCAGTTTTACTTAACAAGCCTGATTATTTCTGAAAAAGAAGTAACGGCTTTGACTCTATCAAGGACAAAGTCCATTACGCAATCTCTGACATCGGTAGAGCAACTCGATTAACCTTACACATTCCCGTCGGAGTTATCTACCTTCGATTCAGAGATATAAGAGTTATCTGCCTTCGATTCAGAGATATAATATGCAAACCGAATATTTCGCTGAAATTGTTTAGGGAGAGAGCTGATCTAGTTATATGTTCTGCAACATACCGTATACAGATATCAAAATGTGTGCCAGGAGCATATAATATTTGAAATTTTAATTCTTCACCGGTCTCAGCATTGACATATTTAAAGCTCTTCTAAAAAAAATATATGTTCCTGCCCCCCCCCCCCCGCAATGCACAATTATCACTCTTTGTGATAGATCGTAAATTGGATAAACTAATTTCGGTTTTTATATTGTTAATCTGGTCCATCACAAGACCACCAGGGATATACTTCATAGATAAACCTGTTACAATGATATATTTTTCTATCTTCAACAGTAAATGTGCGATAACCTGCATTACTAACAACAGCAGCTGCTCTTTTCCACATATAGTATCTGACTATACTATGACGAGATGTTTCGCAGTTCTTGATCGTGGAATGCGGTTTAAATTCTTGGTTCATTTATATAATATATATTTTATTTGTTTAAATGATTATTTGTTTGAGTTATTTTTTGTTGAAAATCTAGAATTATAATCCTCGGAGGGTTCTTATAACATTTTCACAGACTTTGTCAGGATCGTTATTTCTTTTATCATAATACCGTTTAAATTCTCTGTAACGCTTACCACCACAGTGAAGTCACATCTGTGTTTTTTTCTCGAACTCCAACAGCGTATTTTATACAAGGTTTCAGACCTAAGATCACCGCCGCACACTTTACGAAGGATATTCGTAGAATTCGTTCCTGCACGATTTATTATAAGGGGTTGCGGATCGTATCATCACCCATTTGCAGTGTTTCATTTTATAAAAAAATCCTTTTTTTAAAATACGTGTCTTAATTATAGTATGGAGGAGTTTGAGAGATTATCCAAAATCAAACCCTGGAAAACCTCGACAATTAATCTTGATATAATCTCTGTAGATGCACCAATAAAAGGTCTAGTGGACAATAAAAATGTCATCGATAAGATGTATGATTCTAAGAATGAATTTAAGATGGCGCATCTCACACCTGGTCAACATTTGGACATAGTGGTGGTGTTGATGCTGCAATGAACGATAAACGATCAGCATGTATAATCGAGCATCGCGAACATTGAAGGCATATTGTCATAGTGAAATTTATTATACTAGCAGAAACAGGAAGTTGGATTATTCGTGATCAAAACGACCCTGTCCTTGCCTATAAAAAACTGTCATGTGACCAGGAATATTTTTCGGAATAGACAAAATGTACTATGAACGAATCTAATCCGGAATCTATCCGATAAATGTAAAACATAGTATTGAGAATCTGAAACCGATGGAACTGTCAAGGATAAATTGTGTAGGCTAGCGAGTAACCGAACGTTTTAGAAATGCATGCATGAAAATGGTCTAAAAGATCTAAGACGTAACAAAAAATAAACGAATGAGCTGAATCAGTCACGGTTACCGATGCTACAAGAAAAAAGGTATCCGTGCTAGAAAAAGACACCAAAATTCCTAATAACCGTATCAACGATAACATGGGGAAGTATTATAAGAATCGAAATAAATCACAAGGAGCTCCAATAAATCTTATTAATCATGCAGACCTGTCAACCCTAAAGAGAGTCTAAGAGGGGGATTTTTAAACAATTTCAGGGAGAATTCAATTATTTCAGGGAGGATTTCTTCAAGGGCGAAACATGTTCAACAAGTTTACAAAAAGTAAATGATTTTTCAAATAAACATATACAAATTTAATTATACAATGGTTTATTATTATATAATAGAAAACAATATATAAATAACAGACTGAATACAATTTAACAATGAAAAACATCAGTTAAGACTACTACTGGAGAGACATGAGGTCACATGCTGAATGGGATGGATGCAGGAACATAGCCTTGACAAGGGCACCTGCATGACCTGCTGCATATAGAGGGAGATTATGTTCAACGAGAAACCCGTACAAAGTGCTTCTTCAATGAACGAATATACAAGTTTGAAAAAAAATATGACATATGTTAAGTGCCTGTGAAATAAAGTACATGAAATTTAAAATACTGACTCAAAGACAAAAGGCAACAAAATATAAATTGCGTTCTAATGCACAAATGAAGCGCATTGAATGTATCTTACTTTTTATTAAATCTTAAGGCACGATTAAGTATTTGTTTCTCTTCCCGATCATACTATATCTTAGGCACGTAGATGTTCTAGGGAAAGAGCTGATGAATCTAAAATGTTGAAGTACTTCATAGGGTTTATGGGTCATCCATTTAGTACGAATATTATCCCCCTCCCTGTACACATGCATATATTTTTACCCCTACCCCCATGCGTACATACGCTTGACGGATACCCCACACAACGCCAGAGTTTTGTAGAACTGCCGATATTTAATCCACGCATAAATGATCAAGGATTAATAATATTAATGTGTTTAATAAAACAGTCCACCGTCGTTGAATGTCTGGCTGCATCAAATAAATAAGCTGCAAAACTTTTTAAAATATTTGTCGTGTGTCCGCTAAATTCAAACGCCGACAAACCTAGTCGAACAGGTTACGTATTATACAAATTATTATCAAGGTTTCAACTCCCTTACCCCCGTTTATGCATAAGTACATTATCAGTAGACATCCAATCATGATACGCAAGCGTATGCATTTGGGTTACCCCTTCCCCCTCCATACGTACGTACTAAATGGACAGCCTCTTACGGTTAATAATAATAATAATAATAATAATAATAATAATAATAATAATAATAATGAAGTCTTAGTATTTGTATAATCTGCAGATGTATAGATTCAATGTCTTTCATTCAACTGTACCCGACTTAACCGATCTATCGGTGTATATTAAGTTCGCTAATGACGATCCATAATTTAAAATGCAAATTGCAACATACACTTAAGGCCATACAAAATAAACAGTAAGATTAAAAACTTATTTTGTGGCTGGAGATGTCGACGACAATCATCGCGCCCGCAACAGGCAACACTGAAACATGAACTGCACGTCTTTCAGAACGCTGTATATTTATTACTACCACGAGTCAGGCATGGTAAGTCCAAGCTGTAAGAAGCTGTAAGAAGTTTTATACTTCTTTGACTTTCCAACTTTATCCAAATCTTCCTTTCTTGTATACATTGTAGAAGAGATCACCAACCATATGGATTCAAGTTTCCGCGGTTTTCAAATAACCTTATGCACATTTCCGGTTTTACACGCTGGGGAATTTCCCAAATTTTGTCCGTTAAACGAAACGAATTCTTCCCGATATTTTTTTGACAAAACGAATTGTTTTCGAGAGAAAAACAAATAATGCGGGAGGTGCGGTTTAATTAAGGTAGTCTCCCGGGGAAAAAAAACGGGAGGGTTGGCATGTCATTAATAATGTGCACGCGTGGACTAATGCAGTAACAACATTTCAATATAATCGAATTGTAAGACAGTACCAAGAAAACTCTCGCAGAAACATGTTTGATTTTATTTACGAGTTAAGTCAAAACGATCCTGTATCAGTGTGGTTATTTCAGAGTTTTGAAGACGAAGAATGTCAATTTGATCAATCTAATAAGACCCAACGGTGAAATATACCATACAGAATACTTTCATTGCGCGATGAGAAAACTCGCTGAGATATTTTCAAGAGTGAATACCTAGCAATTATTAACAAACTGTTTTACAGTCCCGTCAGATGCAGCCCACACTGCCAAAGAGATGAATATGTGGAAGCCAACACGACTTGAATTTCTCTCGGATGTTCAAGCTAGTTGTGTCGATACAGACACGGTGGATTGTGGAATACCAGTTATGATTCTAAAAGAGTCATCTCAGTTGATATGGTTGCGTGTTTTCAGGAAGTTTCCTCGGGTATGGAGAGTGTGCTGGGTATTTTAAACAATTTCGACATCCCACATACGAGATGACACGAGTTGCGATTAATAAACCACTACCCTATTTTGATCATAACGGATTCACTCTTGCAATATCATTCGAAATCGCTATAGGACTAAATCCGATTTGTTATGTTTGGTATGGAAGACATTTATCTGAAAAACACTTGGCACCAATAGTGTTATTAGGATATATTTTTATTGTAAAATAAATAGATATATTTTTAATTGTAAAATACTGATATTGTTAATTATCGGTGAGATAATTATATAATATCGAGCGCAAACTGAAGTTTGGTTACCACAGCATGATGATGATAGTCTTGATAAAATTATTAACGATTACAAGGAAACTATATTGCTGAATATATTAAAAATGTTTCTTGATTGGTTGTTGAAAAACACAGCCGTGATAATTTGTGGTGATGATGGTCAACCACCACCATTTGTCAGTTTATCCCCGTATGATTGGAGAATTTTGTCGCTTGTTAAGAAGATATTAACACCGATCATAGAGCGAAATTAATCAGATTACAGTCGGATTAAATCCAGTCCGAAATAGCGCGTAAAATAATTCCAGAAACAATCATAAGTGATTTTTGGGAAGAGTGAGACCAAATGACGATTTGATAGTGGCAAGTAGAAAGAAAGTCAGAGACACACTTCAACAGCGATTGTTTGAAAAACATAAATTAAAGTTCACAAACTGACTTTACCGTTATGTTCTAGACCAGCTGATGAAATAGCCGAGATGTTGAACTTAGCAAGTGTTGATCCCAATGAAATAGTTGTATTTCAAGATCGTCATGATAAACTGAAAACGAGTAATGTTTCCCTGGATGATATTTTAGTTAAACAACGCAACGCAGTAGAATATCCTATCTCGTTGTTTTCTAATCAGGGTAAACTCAAACCGGGTGTCCTCATGTCAACAATCACAGATAAAATATTAACACTCGATAACAATTATATATCCTCGGCGAATTCAACGAAATTACTCAATGATAAGTATGACGATCTTTTAAGTACATTTAATAAATTTACTGATTTACAAAAATCCATCATGGACAATATTGATAATCTCGTGTTAGAACTTTTTGGTAATCCTCCAGTGACCACACCGAAGCTCACAGAGATCAAAAGTGCTATCGATGCTTTGTCAAAATTGCTATCGGAGTATGACAAACATGTCTCTCAATTTGGTACGTTACTTAATAACTTTAACAGGACCGATAACTTCATTGACAATTTTTTTCGTAAAAAAATACTAAACCCGATGATATTAAAATTGATCTCGCTGATATTACCACGAAACTTGATAAAATAACCGCGATTAATCAGAGAATCGAAGTTGTTCGCGAGGATATTAAAACGACCAACGATGTCATCAGGGGTGATTTACCGAGGATAATAGAAAATCTTGAAGAAAAAAAACCGCACGAAAAAAGAAACATTAACAATAACGTGTACGCGATCAAACACGGATCATTTGCGTGGACACCTATAAACAACATATTAAATATCACTTCAACCGTAAAGGGTATTTATCGATTAACACTAGTATCACTAACTCAATTTAATATTTCATCAACGAGTTCAGCTGGGATCAACAATAAAATATCAACAATCATCGATAAGGATACAAATGAACAGTTCACGATGACAAAAAATAATAATTTGGCTAGGGTTTCAGTGACATGGTATGTGGAATTCGTAGCGGATTTGAGTAAATAACTTAATTGAAATCCTAAACGATTTCAAAATAAAATGTCATCACTGATGATACCTTCAGTATCTCAATACCGCTATGATCAGGTCAGAGAATATCAAACTAAACTCAAAACATTCACTGAGGAGAATCAAACGAAAATAAAGAAATACCAACAAATAATCATCGCAGTTGATGTTACCGTGTGAGTGGTGTAATCACAGGAGCCGGTATAATACCCTCCTCGGTGACAATGATTGCTCCGATAGCTGTTCCAATTTGCATATCAGCGGCGACAACAATCGCGGGAATAATTTCGATAATAACAAAAAATATCATCATGCAGCCAGCGTAAACTGCAAAATTACGTAATTAAGCTCCATATTGTATCAACTGCATACTCACAAGTATCCTCGATGATATCGTCGTCACTCGATGACACATTAATATAATTTAGTGAGTTTTCAGCGATGGTACGTATTTATGATACCGCGATGTCAAAATTAGAAAAGCAACTTGAGTATAATAACAATGACAACACCGCAAGAACTATTTCAACGAATAGCGTAGAACCCAAACCCGGTGATATCAATAACATCAACCAATCCTGAATTTAGTGTGAATTTCTCTATTCCGATACCCGTGAAGGAAATAGCGCTAGCAAAACTACGAGTATACCATAGTTGGCCTAATATTAGGTCGGTAGCATTTGGCGGTCAACAACCGAACAATTCCTTGGTGTTTGCGAATAAGAATAATGAAGACGGAACTCCAGACTGGAACGTTGTTTCGCTGCCATCTGGGTCATACCAAATCGAACAAATCAATGCCGAATTATTACAATGCAGAATAAAACCTATTACTGGAAAATAATCGAAAATCACTATAACGCTTCACGATCCAACGCCGCTATCATCTGTGATTGAAATAAACCCGCCCGGATATGCCGTATATATCTATCAGAGCTCAATCAGAACAATACTAGGGTGGCCTGAGATACCACCTCGACAGGAACCCGTTAGAAAACCACCTGAACCACAAAAATTAGATTATATTACCGACAAGATAAAACCCGATAATCCAGTAAAAAGTTATAATGAATACACCAAGTTGGATTTTTCACTGGAATTATAGAAGATCGCGTTAATAGAAGATATTACGCAACTCGACAAGATAAAATCACTGAAAACTTCATAGCGATGAATAATGATTTTTCGCTGTTGTTAATATCTCTTAAATCCGGTACTCTCACCCGAGAATTCTTCTTGCTCAGATCTTATGCAAGACAGTGTATTAATTTGGTGGATCATCAACTTGTCAATTAGCATATCCAAAAGGCATAACAACAAGATATTAACAACAGAGATAAAACAAAACAACAGTGCCCAGAAAACTGTAATCACGTGTTTAACAGTAACTCAGTGTTCTTGCATATATGTTGAGAGTCTCCATCTCAATGGAAACGTGCACATATGACTCTTACACCGTGGGATCATGTTCGGTCGCAGGCACACACTACTCCCATCTTGGTTTGGTTCAGACAGTTTACAATGATAAACACACAACCTAAGAAAACATAATCTAATTGATGTCATGCAATGTTGTTTTAATAAGTAATACTATCACGACTACAACTACTACTACTACTACATTTCCACAAGACAAATGTATTAATATTTCTTACCTTTATAGTTAATTGTATATATTGATTTTCACGAAACTAATCCTCTTTTTGCAAATAACAAAACGTTGAATGCGTCTGCAGCAATGAATGATCAAAACGCACAATTGATCAACATTAGTGAATCTTGTCAAACTGAAATAACACAAAATACCTACACAAATAAGGAAGAAATCAACAAAAATCCCCCCCCATCGAATTTTGGTCTTCACAAAACGTACGTTACAGTTCGGTTCTGTATCACTGAGTAAGGTGAATTAATTTTAAAGAAAATATATTGCGACAATACCTGGTAAATTGTGCAATTGACAGATATTATAATAATGTTGTGTGGCTTACATATTTCTTTGTAGCCTGCTTAATTTGTCGCCCTACATCTAACAACCGATGCAGTAAATACTAGTGGTCACAGATGACCTAGTGATGTTTATCTCCAACGTCTATGAAGAAACGTCATTGCCTATAACAAACTGACGATCGTGGAGCAAATGATTCTTACTTGTCTATGTTACAAGGCTCATAGTTCTGCGATTATCATTGCACACACGTACCTACGTCATGAGAGCGCAAATACGATGTGCATGCCCCACGCGAGTGTCCCCCACGGGCTGCTAACTGTGTAAAAAACAGATGATGTTCCCCATACATTTGTAACGAGGCAAGGCCCATATGAAACAGCATCATTACCAGATACTTGATCACAATATGTTCAGCAATGTTTCCATCTGGCCTTAATAAAAACATTCGAAGACATTAACCTCTAAAAGTGATGTCTTTCACCAAAATGTTAAGCGTTTAACACAGGTCAAAAATACAGGAAGTGTACGTGGCTGGCCGCAAAGAGCTCTCAGATAAGCGGTCACCAGCTTGCACAGTATAATGCCATCTAGGAGTTCGAAAAGATATTTTATCCTATAGACCAGGGGTGTCCAAACTTTTTTCAAAGAGGGCTAGATTTGATAATGTGAAGATGCTCGAGGGCCATTCTGATGTTTATTTAACCACAAAAGTTACATGCAAATACAATGTTATAGAACAATAAATGCATTAAAAAAAACAAATAAACAATAAATAAATACAACAATTTTCTTCGCAGCAATTATCTGTTTTCCAAATGGCAAAGTAACTAAATATAAGACACTCAGGCATACATGAACATCTCAAAAAACACATTTATGCCTTTCATATATGGAGAACCAGATATAATTGAACTGTAAGTAATACCTTAAATGTCCATTAGTTAAATACATATCTTTGTCTCATGATAATTTTAAACAGGAGTTATAACTAATGGAAATTTTTATATGATGTTTGTTACCCAGGTACATAACATCAATAGTTATAACCAAATCTTATTTAAGAGTTTAATAAACTAAGTGTCATAAGTCCTTTCGGCTTTTCACTTTTAATAGTGAAAGATGTTAAAACACTCAATTTCAGATTGATCAATAAACCGATAACTTGCTGACACCAATGAGACGGGTGATACTGAAATCTGGATTTCACTAAAGAGGTCAGGTCTGGTTTGAGGGGAGTGGTTTAGAGGCGTAACATGCCAAGTAAGTGTGTGTCACATAGTCTTGCCCTCAATAGGTTTTTGTTGAAGTTCATGACAGAGAATGTTTATGTCAACCAAAAAAGAAAAATCTTCCAGCCATACAGGATCGAACCATTCTTCAATCGTTTGCCCCTTTTCACACACAAAATGTCTTAGCAACCTCACATCGTTGTGATATATTACGCCTCCATATTCAGCTTGGATGTCAAGCGATAACTGCTGAAACTGTCGGTGGTGTAGAGCTTCAGAGCGTTTAGAATTGATTGTCATCACCACTGGTTTCATAACATGATCAAATTTGTTGGCGCAGGGAAACTGCTGATTAAGTATGCAGTGTTGTTTAAAAGGGTTACCTCATTCTTCGTTGACTTCATTGGAGATCTGTGTGGAATATTAATTTTGTTCACCAGCAGCAGGGCAGGAGCACCATCGGTTATGATCCCAGAAACTTTACTTCATGATAGTTTCATATCATCAACAGCATCACGCACATAAACAAATACAGATGTTCCTCTGGTTTTGATTTTAAGGCTTTGGCGGTCAAGCAGCTCTTCTATATTACGTTCATGTAGTCGTCAACTCCTCTTAAAAAGATCAAGAGCTGTGTAGTGCGTTTATTTTTTTAGTCTAAAAACTAAAACCTAAAACTCACTTTTCTGTCCCTCAGTTTGTCTCTGAATATCTGACGATATGTCCTCAACTTTCCGTGCCACTGTGTTACATGTCAGGCGACCATTTATAACTTCTTGCTTCTTCTAGGGGAAACTGTTCTTCACCATTTTCATACCAATCTTTGATAAATATACCTTCATTAAAAGATTTGAAATATTTAGCTATTAAAATGACCGATTCGTGGATTGCTTTGGTCGTATTTTCATTTGACTCACATTCCCGCGTGAAGAATAGCTATTGTGATGCCAGAGCAGCTTGGAGTTGATTCACATTTTCAGTGTGGTCAACCCTGTTAACGTCTCTTATATGTTAGCATGCTTAGTCTGGTGGTGTCTCATTACTTTAAAATCGTTAAACAAGGCAACCGTGTCGTTACAAGTGTAACAAACACAATTGTCTCGATTTACAGTGAAAATGTAATGTAATTCACATCTCTCCTGAAATCATAGGCACTTACTGTTAAATTTCCTCTTGTTCGTTTAAGTCGCCTTGACAAAAATGAGCATAGAAGAGTTCGCGTCCTAGCGGGACATACATAATACATTATGTAACCGCAGCTGCTAACCGTATAAAATCATACCGCGGGCCGTGACTGGCTTGTTGCCTGGTCTTTGGACACCTCTACTCTAGACAATCCCTTGGCCTCTAACGAAGTCAGAGGAGTCAATCAGGCTTTCCAAGAAAGAACGTAGAACATTGCACCGTGATAAGAAAAGATGGTAGAGAGTACCAGTACTTTACTGTCAGAGCTGTCCATGTCTAGATAGCATTTGTTAAAGTGTGTTCGTCTACAAGGATATAACAACCAATAAGACAAAGGTTAATACTTAAAGCCTGCACACTGTCCGAAAGAAGAAGCAAAACCCAGGACGCTATCCAAAAGGCTAAGCATATCGACATTAAATGAATAATTATTTAAGACAGTAAAACAGCTCCAGTAGCAAAACAAGGATCGTAGACGCAATATTTATTTGAATCAATGTGGGTGCACAGAAGAAACCCAAGGGAAAGCATAAACACGTGATGTTCTAGAGTAAGCATAGGATATGCAGTAAATTATGATGGAACTATTATCATCCTCCACGGCTCAGAGGAGCTGGCCAACGCCAAACGTTGAACGTGTGTTCCTAGGACGGCAACACTATATATAAGCCTGTCTTGGTTACATGCCTTATTGCATTGCTCTGGAATAGAGTACAATCCGTCTCCAGAGTTCATACTTTCAATGCCGTGTTATTCATTTGAACATTCCCGGATCAATACAATGTTATTTAATCTTACCGATCATCATGGTTAACTGCTGGTCCACTGCAACTTTAGTTCTCCGTTGACCATTATATCCCATTTTAATTACATTAGAGGTTGAAAAGCTTCAAATATTGTTCATCTTTCAGTCATCCACAAATATTGTTCATCTTTCAGTCATCCACAAACGGCACTAGTAATACAATTGCTGCAATGCATAGTACCAGTTATCATTCTAATTTTGCCTTTAATATAATGTATACAATAACAAATGATTAGGGAACTTCCTCCAGTCACAATCAGGGTATGATCCTTAACAACCTCAGAACTAGTCAATCTTGTGGCCCTGACAAATTGGGGCAAACAATCTTTGCTAGTCATTTTTCAGTCCACTTTGCAAATGGAGTAATAGTTTCACAAAATGTTAGTGGCCATCAGTCAGACGTTTAAATATATGTCACATATGAAAATTAACAACGAGCGTTTCATCAATGTTTGTCGCTCGAGACACCATTCAGTGTGATGGCTTCGACTTCCACGTACAAGCATAAAGACCGGGTCAATCAATCTTCAAAAATTAATTTCATCGTTATGTCTAATCTAAATAAAAAAAATATGGGCTAGTAACATGCAAACTATCATGCAAAATGAATAGTAATCATTATTACCGTTTGCTATTCTTGCCGCTATCAAACTACGTGCATGATATCAGCATGAGTCAAATGAATTAGTGCAAAGGTATATGAGTTTCCTGGTCGTTAACACATACATTGGAAGATTAGTATGCAAAGAAAATTCAAAGCAAATACACATCGAGCAGTAATGAAAAAAGTAAGAAAGACAAAAAAGTAAAATAGGAAGAAAGAAACAAAGAAAATGAAAGAAAGAAACGTTAAGGGAACGATCACGAGCAAAAATAACTGTTATACTTGATTGCACCTATACCCCTTATCGATTGCACTTGAACTAAACACTACGTTTACGAACATGTGAGTCTACTGCGTGGTATTAGCAGTTCACATTGTGCACAAAAATGTCCCATTTAGTTCACTGATGCCATCTTTGCATGACAACAGTTTTAGCTGGATATCATGGTTGCAGGTAATATATGTCCGCAGGTGGGCAAACTCTACCAATCAGCATATCAAGTCACTATGCTTATTAATAAATAATGTCGGTAAAACGAAAAACCCCAGAACCATACTATGTGTTTGCTTGAAAAGGATCAGTGATATGTAATATAATGGGCAGAGACTGAAGAGTACAAACGTGCAATAAACGTGGTGGATGGTGCTGGTCATACACTGATGGATGTTTCTCAGGGAACCTCTTTTGTACGGATTGAGCTATTGTGAACACAACTATTTAGTGTGGATTGCGCTATTAAGAACACTGGTCGAAACCGCCTTTGAGTCTTGACAGAACTAAAACTCAACACACTTGCAAACCAAATATATATATAGATCTATTGGGAAAATGGTGCATTCAAAACTGTTTTGAAGCTCTCATCGCAAATATATAATGAATGGAATTAATTTCAATTGAAATACGAGTTGAATCGCAAAAGGCTTACACATTAATTTCGACTGAAGAAATAAAATGAGTATTTATATGTGCAATCCGTAAATATAAGAGTTGTAACATACTGTTGATGCCCTGGTAAATTAGTAATGTTTTACATATCATGCTAACGCATTGCGGCTAAGTAGTAATTTATAGGAGAGGCATAACCCGAATATCTGAAAATGCTTCCTTTGAGGAAGTGGCGTCTAACGAGAAACTGACACATGATAATCTGGAGTATCTATTGCCTTGAACATTTAATGTCTTGGGTTTTTTTATTAGTAATTTCCATTGTCTTGTATTTATGGCTTGATAATTGTGGTCTCTAATTTAGTTTGAGATTGGTTTTTTCTCTAGATCGGAGTGGAATATTTTTCAAGGCACACATTCTGGTTGTTGAAATATTTATGATCTCAATAAAGATAAAATTGATAAGACATTTGTATGGCTAAATATGAAGTTGACTGATCCTCCCATAAATGTTATCTGCATTGAATGGCCTTATTCTGCACAGTAGCGAGTGCGTCTCCTGTCGGTGAGGTCGGGTGGGGGTAAATCGGATCATGATTTCCAATAAACAGAAGGCATTTTCTTTATCTGAATTTGTGAAAGGCACTTGACATTACCATGTGATAAATTACAGGTAGGAATGATGCTTTGCACCGCTTAACTGAAACAATACAGGACCATTTATCATCTTCTTGTCCGTCGATTATTATGGAACTTGCGCACCAAACATATTTTTGCCAAGGCATGATTCGTTTATTCTGTTTCAGTGTGTGATTGTGTACCGCACAAAATGTTTTGCAAAAATGTCGATGCGACTTTCAATATAGCTATCGCCTAATTATCATCATCCGATTTTCGCAATCATCATCATCAACCTTTTCATTGGTGCCATTATTACACGTCATCTTCATCACCATATAACCTAAGACCTTATTCAACTCAAGCTTGGTACGCATAAATAGTACACATCAGTAAGACGATCGAAGTTGAAAATCATCAGGTGAGATAATAGTTTTGTATGACTAAGTAGTGGGACAGAGGAAAATTAAACCCATAATGAGATAACGGAATAAGAAACACATCAGTGGGAAGAATACAACTTGACACATCATTAGGACAGAAAACAAATTAGACCCATGAGATCAAAGAAAGTGAAACACTTTAGTGAGACTTACCAATGAGTCAAACGTAATTCCCTAAATGTGTGAGCCAAATGAGAAGTATTGTATATGTGATCAAATTTGGCAGCGCCGTATAATGAACAACAATAACTTCAACCTTTGTTAGTAAATTATTTTAATGCATATATTTGCGCAGTTAAACACGTTACATGCATGGCGATACATATAATCTCTCTCTCTCTCTTTCTCTCTCTCTCTCTCTCTCTCTCTCTCTCTCTCTCTCTCTCTCTCTCTCTCTCTGTAAAGCGATAAAATGACTATATAGCTATGCGGAAACACACAGGACATTATATAAAAAAGATCCATTTTTGGAATTAACCGTACACGGAGACATGCAACTAATATTACAGATACAGGAAGCTGGTGTCCATCAAATGTTTCTAGAACAAATCAATAATATGAATCATCATCGTGAGTAATTAGAATAATTGCTATATGAGCTCTCAAATATATAAAGAAGTAATGTATATTTAATAAAGCAAACAATATACTTTACAACATTTTAAATACTTTATATATTTACATATAATCTAAAGGTCATCATGCGATGACGCTAATAATAATTTGCTATCATCCATTACATATTTATCAGATATATGATCATTCAAAAACATGGTTTGTAGTATGGTAGGTTAGACATGTAAAAAATGAAAGAGGATCATTTCAAGTTTAGAAAGGATAGTAACTCTAGCGTTAATTAAAAAGCCTTTCAATTAGTAAACGTGTTGAATTCCTTAAAAACGTATATTATATTTGACAACGATAGTAAGTCTCAAGACTTTTTATAAACGTCTGAGAATTAACATACAGCTGATCCTAAATCAGAAATAAATTATTGCATCAGGAATATAGGCACAACTCGTGGTTTACAGAAACGATAGGACCAAACGATTATGATATGTTACCATGGTGATAACTAATTTTAATTGTGATAAATATATGTTCCAGCCAGTAATTCGAACAGAGCACAACTTGAAAAAACTTCAGAACTCAATATTAAAACTGTTTTTAGCATTTTGTTGCATCTTTGTATCATCTCTTGTTCCAGTGATGTAGACTTCGTTTGTTCAGATACGTTCATTGTCCGTGGTTGCTTTGTGGATTCAACTTCAAAGATTGCTGTAAATATAAAATCCACCTGTCAGCATACAAAAGTTAACAGCCTTAATATTACTATATTCAATATTTGATGATAGATTGTACTTGTTTGATTTACTTTTCGAAGCACGAATTTCTGTATATTGTATACACACATAACGACAGACAGACAGACACATACACACACAGGCATATATATATATATATATATATTAGTTTATTACGTTTAACAGCAACTGATACGTTTTATAGAATATACGCGGTTGAGAGAGAGAGAGAGAGAGAGAGAGAGAGAGAGAGAGAGAGAGAGAGAGAGAGAGCTGTTCATCTTACATATCAGATTCGGTTGGGATGTTTTTCCAACCTCGGTCTTTTAATACGAAACTGAAAAAACGGTAATGATCTTGCATTTAGTTCTGCATATATCTCAATTATGCCAAATACTTTTATAATAACTATAACGGTTATTGGTTTTCGTCTTACTTTATAATGCAAAAATACTATCATACATGTTATGAAATTATTCATTCGTACAAATTAAAACTCCTCTAACCTGTATGTTAGTGTTCAAGCATACTCCCTCATAGTAAAAGGTGAATATCCACCATGGTGCTTTACTTGCAATGATCCATTCACTGCTAAGTACTTTATTAACAAAGGGTTCCGACCTGCAACCTACCCGTGTTAAGTATCATAATGGACATGACATGAAGTAACCTTTTGATTCTATACATATAACTTGTAATTTAGAGTAATTTAGATTTCCTGAAGGAAGAAATCCTTTTTTCTAAAAAAAAGCTATAACTTGTAGTCCATGACACACATCATTTATTGCCCCTTATTTTCAATATCTTTTCATCTATACGCATTAACATGCACCATTAATATGTCCCCTTCACTGGGAAGCTTTACATTTTACTGTTACTAACATCTTACCATATTTCGTTGAAATATTTGGTTTTTAATTTCCCTGGTCGATATTAAATCTTTTAATATTTTTAAACATGCATACAGACAGCCTATTGTAGTTCGCTAAATTGTCTAAAAGTGCTGGTGCGCCGTGAAAAATCAATCAGTCTAGCATAGCTTGTGTTTTAACTTCAAATAGCATCAACCAGCTTTGAACGAAACTTACTTTACTTAACTTTCAGCTATTAATAATTTACAAATGAAAATAAAAGACAAAAAACTCAAAATGCGAAGAAACAGCGGCTACAGCTTATTCCAATGAATTGCTAACATACCGTTTCTTTTGGAAAAAGTCCCACTGCACTTATTTGCCAAGGTGTGCCAGTAGTTTTGTCATCACTGTCATATTCTGAAACATTAGTACATTGAAATGTTCCCATATTAAGATAGAAATGTGCATAACATGTATGTACAGAGTAAATGATGAAAAGGACGTACATAATATCTAAAAGAATGAAACGTCTAAATAATGAATATGATGTACATAGTTTAAAAGAATGAAACAAATTAAATGATGAACAGGACTTTACATACTGTCTAAAAGAATAAAACGATCAAATGATGAATAGGACGTACATGCTGTCTAAAATAATTAAACGTCTAAATGATGAATAAGACGTACATACTGTCTAAAAGAATTAAACGTCTAAATGATGAATAGGATGTACACAGTTTAAAAGAATGAAACAAATTAAATGATGAACAGGACTTTACATAATGTCTAAAAGAATAAAACGATCAAATGATGAATAGGACGTACATACTTTCTAAAATAATTAAACGTCTAAATGATGAATAGGACATACTTTCTAAAATAATTAAACATCTAAATGATGAATAGGACGTACATAATTTCTAAAATAATTAAACGTCTAAATGATGAATAGGACGTACATACTTTCTAAAATAATTAAACATCTAAATGATGAATAGGACGCAGCTTTCGGCTATATAGATGAAGTATCAGAGTTATAGTGCCTAGTGAGATTTAAATTCTATGAATAATCTTGCTATTGATTAATTCTGATTGAACATCTATGTGCTAAAAAAGACATACATGTAGCCTACAATAGTATTAGTAATGAGCAATATATAGTTACTACTGAGATTTAAAGTCTATGTGATGAATGAATACAGATATAAGACATAAACAGTCTAAATAAGAAAGATGACGTCAGCAGTGAATACAGATATCAACAGTGTAAATAAGAAAGATGACGTCACCAGTGAATACAGATATCAACAGTCTAAATAAGAAAGATAACATATATAGTAAATACACGAAAGAAACATCTAAATGTTGATCAACAAGGGATATAATGTGAAAAGGGATGAACCGTCGAAATTGTGGATCTGAAGCATACATTGTCTTGGATAATGAAAACGTCTAAGTGATAAACCTGACTGGGAATTTGAACAATGAAAACGTCCAAGTGATAAACCTAACAGGGATTTTTAACAATGAAAACGTCTAAGTGACACACCTGATTGGGATCTTGAACAATGAAAACGTCTAAGTGATAAACCTGACTGGGGTTTTGAACAATTAAAACGTCTAAGTGATATTCCTGCCTCAGATTGAGAATAACGAAAACGTTTAAGTGATAAACCTGACTAGGATTTTGAACAGTGTAAACGTTTAAGTTATAAACCTGACTGGGATTTTGAACAATTAAAACGTCTAAGTGATAAAGCTGACTGGGGTCTTTAACAATGGAATCGTGTAAGTAATAAACCTGACTGGGATCTTTAACAATGAAAGCATCTAAGTGATAAACCTTACTGGGATTTTGAACAACGAAAACGTCTAAGTGATAAACTGACTGGAATTTTGAACAACGAAAACGTCTAAATGATAAACTGACTAGGATTTTGAACAATGAAAACGTCTAAGTGATAAAACTGCCTGGGGATTTGAACAATGAAAACATTAAAGTGATAAATCTGACTGGGATTTTGAACAATGAAAACGTCTAAGTGATACACCTGACTGGGAATTTGAACAATGAAAACGTCTAAGTGATAAACTGACTGGGATTTTGAACAATGAAAAGGTCTAAGTGATAAACCTGACTGGGATTTTGAACAATGAAAACGTCTAAGTGACAAACCTGACAGGGGTTTTGAACAATGAAAACGTCTAAGTGATAAACCTGACTGGGATCCTGAACAATGAAAACGTTTAAGTGATAAACCTGACTGGGATTTTGAACAATGAAAACGTCTAAGTGATAAACTGACTGGGTGTTTAACAAAGAAAACGTCTAAGTAATAAACCAGACTGGGATTTTAAACAATGAAAAAGTCTAAGTGACAAAACCTGACAGAGAATTCGAACAATGAAAACGTCAAAAGTTATGACCTGACTGGGATCTTGAAGAATGAACACGTATCATTGATAAACCTGACAGGAATTTTGAACAATTAAAACGTCTAAGTGATAAACCTGACTGGGATTTTGAACAATGAAAACGTCTAAGTGATACACTTGACTGGGATTTTGAACAATGAAAACGTCTAAGTGATAATCCTGACTGGGATTTTGAACATTGAAAACGTCTAAGTGATGAAACTGCCTGGGATTTTAAACAATGACAACTATTCAGTGATAAACCTGACTGGGATTTTGAACAATGAAAACGTCTAAGTGATAAACCTGACTGGGATCTTTAACAATAAAAGCGTTCAACTGATAAACCTGACTGGGATCTTTAACAATGAAAGCGTCCAAGTGATAAACCTGACTGGGATATTGAACAATTAAAACGTCTATGTGATAAACCTGACTGTGACCTTTAACAATGAAAACGTCTAAGTGATAAACCTGACTGGGATTTTGACTACATGAATGAAAGTATATCTTATGAACATAATGTAAATATAAACGGAAGGGATTCAAATTGAACTATTGAGTATTTCTGAATATTTTGATGCATAGCACAGATAACCCACAAAGTTCTGTTGCCTTGCTGAAATTGAAAATGTGCCAACAAAAAAGAAAATCATTATGTCGATAATTATATCAAAGGAATTAAGAGTGATGTATCATTTAAATCCGAATCCACATATAGTATCATTTCAAATTTGTGTTATCTTAAATAAGTGTTTAACAGCTTGCATATATCCATATATTCATGCGTACATGCATTCATGCATACATACATACATACATACATACATACATACATACATACATACATACATTCATACATACATACAGACAGACAGACAGACAGACAGACAGAGATACATACATACATACATACATACATACATACATACATACATACATACATACATACATACATACATACATACATACATATATACATACATACATATATACATACATACATACAGCGTTCACGCGGAAAAAGTGCTACATAAATAAAGAAAACAACAGAGGAATACCACATAAATCATAGATGCCTGATGAAGTCGACCCAGTTTGAGCATTTGTTTTCTCTGTGTCCAACCTGTTAACAACTGGTTCTGTAGTCGACGTTCTCTCATTTAAATTCCTTCAATTAAAGAGATAAGATAACATAGCTTATTTTATATATCATATTAAATGGCAACGTTTCAAGATAACAAATTTACATTCCCTAGCCATGGAACTAATCTACAATTGGAATAAAGGATATTCTGTCAGAGGCCATGTGGCACTTGTTATGTATATATAAAAAAATAAATCGCTATATCATAAATTAAAACGTCATTCATAATCAAAAGACAATTACATTGGACAAAATGCAAAAAAAAATAATTTTTATCAAGCGTCTCTATTTCAAAATTCAAAACTATATTTGTCGTTATTAGCACGCACACTCGCTCATAAACATGAATTTTAGCATTCAATGATGGTAAACGATTATTTTTTCTAACATTTGAATAGATATATTTTCTGATATATATTATATAGCAGCGTTGTCTGGCCATTACCAAAAAAAATCTTAGTTTGAAGGTTCAGTTTTTATGATACCTTTAGCAAGCAAATTTAACGACACATATCTTAGTGGAATGTCATACGTTTAGCTAAATATTTATTTAAGAAAAGAAACATTAGCAGAATTATCATACCATTAGTATATAAACCTTCTATACAATGAAGCAAATAACAATGAGAAGAACATACCATTATATAACTAAGTTTCTATTCAAACAAAGCAATATTAATGGATTATTATGCTCTTACTTCACTATTCAAAACACATATTTTAGTGTATGTATGCGTTTGTATGTTTGTCATACTCTTAGATACATGCATATTCAAGGTAACACTTCTTCATGGGACTATCATAACCCTGGTCACATAAACATGAAAAGAAACAACTATTAGATGGGTATAATATTATTAGTTTACCAAACGTGTAGTCAGAAAAAAACAATGGGAATACCATGTACTTAGCTAAACATCTATTGTAAGAAACATATTAGTGGGATGATAATGATCTTAGTTATTTAAACGTTAATTCAAGGAAAATCTTAGCAGCAGTATCATTAACTCAGATTAACTTCTATTCAGGGAAATACATATTACTAGGAGTGTCGTACCTTTGTTCACGAAACGACAATTTATTAATTGAAACAAATATGTGGGGTTATACACACTTAGTTATACGTGTATTAAACTAAACGAATCTTAGTATTATACCCTTACTACGCTAAACGTCTAATGAGTAAACCAAACAAAACTGGAAATGACATAACTTTACTACGCTAAACGTCTATTATATGAAAGAAAAGATTATTGGGAATCACATAATCGCTAAATGTTTATTGAGTGAAACAAGACATTAATGGGAAGGAATAACATACCTTTACTACGCTAAACGTCAATGAGGTGAAACAAGCAATTACTGGGAATGTCATACCTTTGGTTTACTAAATGTCTATTCAACAAAAACAAATATTTGTGAAAATAGCATATCCTTTGTTCTCAAAACATCTGTACAACTATTTATTGGGGTATCATACACTTACTTAGTGAAATATGTGTTCAACGAAACAAATAATTGACTAAGGGTCGCATTAAAAAACGAACATTTAGAGGGAATATCACGCCACCAATAAACTAAACATCAATTAAAATAAATAAATATTAGCGGGAGTATCGGATATTTTGTTCGGTACAACTGTATTCAACGAAATAATATATTTGTCATATATTTAATTGGCAGAATGTCTTTCCAAGGACATATATTACTTGGAGCATCATATCCTTTGTTCGCTGAAGCGTTTATGTTAATAAATAATTCTAGGTTGATAAGTTTCCTGTGAGTATTTCGCCAAGTATGGATTAATACTTCGCAGTAGTGAGACAAAATGTTTCTGGATATATAAATTAGCAAGCGATATGACTATGTACTGCTTTAAAAATCATTATGTTCGCTCGTGAAGATGAATAGAAGGATTAATGGTAAATGTCACATTTCGATTCCTAATTGATGATTTTAAACGTCAGAGCCATCAACTATTGGTTGATTGGGATTTATATGCATGTTTTCCTGTCCCGCTTTCCATGCAATCATATCCAAAACTGATTCAATAATAAAAAGAACTAAACTCATTGGGAAATTAATAATTCTGGTCCACCCATACCCGCTGGCATTATCTTGAGCTCTGCGATCAGTCCTGGCTCGTCTCCTAATGACGCAAATTAACACAATAATTGCCCCAATCAACAGAAGACCAACGGGAATACCAGCCGCTAGCGCCGTCATAAGGTAATTTTCAACTGAAATGCAATATATATATATATATATATATATATATATATATATATATATATGTATATATATATATATATATGCGTGTGCATGTATACCATATTAAAGTGAAACGTGGCTAAGTTTCCTATTGATGAAATGTCTTGTACAATATAAAAATTTTGATACTTACGTTTTCATATTAGTTAATGTTGAAAAAGTCTTCACGAAGTGGATCGACAAACAGTTCAGTTTTTACATCCTTTCCTAATGTCCGTTACTACATTCGGAGATAATTTTCACTGTTGTTTCTATTTTTTTCTTTGCTCTTTTGTGAGTACACATTATTTGATTCTTTCACTTCCTACAGCCACGTTAGAGAAACGTAAACATTGGTAATATAATAATTATAATTAGAACAGCTAAAATTTAATCACGGTAAAAAATATCTAATTTGCACAATAATGCGGGTTATTAGAAAGCTCGTCAATTATTCATTTAACTATAGGCGTGAAAATGAAAGCAGGTAGGTCGGGATAATATGGAATACTAATGGTAAAGGGTAGGTAGGATTTGTAATGCAAATTTTCATACAAAACATACTTATCGACGCAATAATTATTGATAAGATTAGTCTGTAACAGTGTCCTAGTCTTTGTGGAAAGATGTTATTATTACATTATTTTACATTTGATAGGTAAATTTGTGTAATGGGTAATGTTTCCTTTTCAACAAACACAATCACATTTTTAGCGTTATTAAGATATGGAAACAGTAACAGAGAATTAATAATTATGCAAAATTAATTAAAATCTAGTTTTGTTTACTTACCCTTTTCAATTTGACTGCAACAAAGATCAGCGTTAAACTGATTAGTTCATTTCTAAATGAACAGTTACTTATGGTAACAACTTTATAAACAATCATGTGTTGCATAATTTGTTACAAAACTAACCAAACACTAAATAATATTTGCAAGCAGAATACATGTAACCGTCCGTTACACAATGAGTTACAAAACTAAGCAATCACTAAATAATGTTTGCAAGCAGAATACATGTAACCGTCCATTATATAATGAGTTACAAAACTAAACAAACAATAAATGATGTTTGCAAATAAAATACATGTAACCATCCGTTACATAATAAGTATTGTAAGAAAATATCGAAACAAATGTTTGCATGTTAAGTAAAATTTTAAGATATAATTAAATGCTTATAATAAAACCTTGCTAGTATCTTACGTGCATGTTTGCAGGAAACAAATGCGTACGTGTTGTAAAAATGGTACCCTTAGGTTTACTGTTAATAAATATTTAGTCGAAGGAAAATGGTGAGGTCTAAGATTGGGATCATCAAGTAGCTTTAAGCTTCAAACGACGCATACGTTGCACATTTGAAATAATTACTTTTATCTTATTATGTATGTCCTTACTAGTCTAACATATATATTTCATTTAAGAGGTCATGGGTCTACATTGGAACACAGTGACATGATAAAAACTCATGAACATAATTTGAACAACCCATATAAGAAATTGTGTGTATTTGATGCAATATTAATTTTCTTGTTGATTGGATTTTTCTCCAAAGACCGGCACAATCGCTCAGTATAAGCTCGTTTAAAGAATTATTTCAATGTCTTTTAATGAACAAGGGTATCTTATTAAAACGCTTATACTAAGATTAAAAATAAAATGGCTGTAACATTTGCTTGTAAGCAATCATTTCATTTATCTTTCATGATAAAATGATCGTACATATTTACCTGCATGATGGTAATCCATTTGTAACTTTGCACATATAACCATTGTTACATGTCGCAAAAGTAAGTTGATATAGCTTACAAAGCTCCTCGTCAGAGGGTTTCGACGAAACTTTAAAGATAAAAGCAAATAAAAAGATAATAAAGATTTGAACATAAATGTTTATATATAAATATAGCATGTGTATCAATGTAAAATATCATGTATTACCCCTCAAGAGCAAACAAGGACAAGTTCAACACATATCTATAAGAAGTGATATACCTATATAAATATAAGATTCGTCATTATAAAAAATATGCTATAATAAAACAGCCATACACCATCCATCTGAACTATAGATAACAAAAGAAACATAAATGATACTATAATTTTGTTCGAAAATGAAAACATACGTTCAAAAGGAATATGCAGTACATTCCAATTATACTGAGAAAAATACTGTCTGTTTATCGTCGGATTACAATACTAGGATTTACTCCACTTTTGTGAGTAGAGCACACAGTCGGGATATCGTAAAACATGATGAGGAATATTTTGTAGATAATGTTAAACGCACTGAAAATATTTTAAAGTCATATTCATAAAAGTTTAAACTTTAAAGAACATATTGTGTGTATGCCACTGAAGTTACACGATTGCTGCTCGGACGGGTTGAAAATGACAAGGGTGATGTGTGTATCGTTCTGTGTTCTGGCATGAATATATTCCAAATAGTGTGGGTTGTAATCGAGGGAATGCATAGTGCTTAACTATATTGAATATATCAAAAATTGTTTGGGCTCAAATCAAAGGGGATGCGTGGTGCTGAACTTTGAGTATATCCATGACTGTTTAGGAGCAAAAGAAAAAAGGATATGTAGCTGCGTTGAATACAAATGTTCCTGACTTTTACGCGGGAAAGTAAGTATACATTTATATCATCGATTGCGAAAGCATTAAGTGAAAATAAAATATACCAAAGTCAGAAACGTTTGTGTTGCAGATGTGGTTGATTTAAAGAACGTATAAAGGTTTTACATTCTTAAATTAAGAGACTCAAAATTCAGAGGTTGTATTGAAAACGTAAATTCAGCTAATATACGTTTTTGAATCTAAATCAGGTATAATTGCAGTTCATTATGGATTTCATAAAAGAAAGTCTATATTATCCTGCACATGTTAAAGTGTTATTGTGAGAAGAGACTGGATAATACGGACGGGATTTCGAAGGAGTTGCCTGTTCTGGACTATAAAATTACAAAATTCGCAGGTCTAAGAGTCATGCTATTTTTTCGCATTTTGATTTTTTCTTCTTCCATTTAACTGTTTAATCTCTGCTATTGAACGTTTACACCATCATTGTTGTCTCATGATGTTCTCACTTCTTGTAAATTTGATTCTTTCATTGGCCAAGCTAGTGTTTATGTATCGAAGTATCATATTCTAAAAAGCTCGAATACTTAGCCATACCCTTTCTTCCTGCAACTCTAACGTCTAGTATTCCAGTAGATCTGTTTTCAAATATAAATGAAGCACCGGATGCCAGTTCCACATTTGTCACCGTTAAAATGGCTGCAGCGTCTTGTGTATTGTCGATATATAAGTTGAATTCAATTATCAAGCTTCCAGACCTGCAAACAAACAAATTCTACCATTTATTACGATGAATTAAACACTGCGGATATTTTATTGAATTTATACAAGAAAGGGAACATACGATGCTGCTTAAAATGGTTCAGAACCATGAGGGATACAAAAAGCGAAGAAACCTATTTGTACTGGATGACAAGAAGGATAGAGATACATTTATTAAAAAAGTAAACATAATGTAAAAGTGACGAGCATTATATTAAATATTCTGGCACTTTCTTTATACGATGGAGAAGACAATGAAGAGAAAATAGAATCAGAAGAAGATGGAGAAAGTCATATATACCAAGAACGTAATGTTAACATGTTGTCATGTTCCTGTATATTAAATCCAACACTAAACACCTTCAGGAATAATAATATTATGTTTACCATTTGCATACAATATATTTAAGTCATTCGTTTTTAGATGCGGTTAAATCTGCAATTTAAACTAAGATTACGGTTTAAATATTTTGGACATCATAGCATAGTAAAATTGTTATCGTAATAGCCAAATCATCCTAAACGGTTCAGTTTAACTTGGTTAATTGTTAGACACAACTATGATGGTGAGTCCTCGGTACGAATGAGTGATTTATATCAAAGAAAGTAGGTGCCTAGCTGACCTTTGTAGCAAACCTTTTTTCGTTCGAAATAATTTGCCGTGATTACCCAAGCTAATATATTGTTTTCTTAGTTTGCCGATAGGCTCTGGCCTGCAATCGGTTAGTCTTCACAACTATTCCCTTTTCTCTATTATAGGGTACAATTTAGCACTTAGTTGTTCTGGCATGGGATGCAGCTTAAAATAGTAGTGTCAGACAAAATTAAGACTCAATGCTCAGCCATTCTGATTAAAGGATTGACTACATACACCAGTGATATGATTTCAATCCTTTTTAGCTTATCCATCATTCTTTGGCGATAGAATTCTACAAGCTGAAAAGAAAAAGAAACAGTATGTATGTATGTATGTATGTATGTAATTTACATAAGGAGTTTGCATATATATATATATATATATATATATATATATATATATATGTCAGTGATACATAATACCATTCGTTTGATATTATAAGCCATTCATTACATCTTGAAAATACATCTGTGCACATATGGTAGGTTACCACATGTTATGTATATTTTGTGTTATTATGTGCAATTAACGTAAAATAAGAAATGTAATTATATGTTCAATCACGCCCTAAATCACTGTTTGTATCAGACAATTCCATGACAAACTTATCACAGCGAGCATGCGTTTTATTCCACTCATTTTCCGATTGCGTGTATATTTGGTAACTTTTCAAGAATTCATGGATAATATTTACTTCTATTTCTGCATTCGTTACTGTGTCATAACCAGTAAGGGTATATTAGGTTATAGGACGGAATCTGAATAAAACTGTTAGCAGGATGAAAATATTCGGGTTGATGTCATGCGCAGTAATGTTATGCATAGTTACAGTATGTGATCTAAATAATTTTTTGCGCCTATTAATCAATTTATCTTCTAAGGATGAACCCCTGGTACACTGGCAGTAGCATACCTAGTAATTATATGCATTCTTGTGAATATTGATCTCAATAGCGTCGATGATCTGTCAAAGGAGCCACAATTTTAAATCCTCACACCGTTACATTGTTCGAACTCCAATCTGAACTGTGTTGACCATTTAGAGGTGATAAGACAAACTCAAGTCAAATGCACACACAAATATACACCAGAACTAAGACACGTTGGTCTCCAAATGTGTAAATTGTTTTATTAGATGAATAACTACCTCCATTTCATTCTTGTTGCTGTCGATGAAAGGATCAAGAATCGCCTAATATTGCATAAATACGCTCTTGCGTTTTGGACAGGATCAATTAATCATTGGTTTGCCTCTACAGTATTCAAAGATCACGTTTTTATAACTTCTGGAATGCTGATGCTTGCCTAGGGATCTCCTACAATAGCTAAATAACTACACAATGGATATTCTAAAACTGAATGATGAATTACATAATCGAAAACTTGGTTTGCTAAATAAAGTTTAGCAAATACAATGTGGGTCAGTAGAGATACCCATCTTAAGTGTTCATACATTAGAAAGAAAACTGAATTTGCATTTGAAACTGTACAATATAGACCGATTTACATACAAATGTATATATTCCATGTTTCTTTTGTTGATCAGTAAAATTCCTTTCATTTTTTTCTCGATTAATATATAGCTTTCCTATTCATGAGAAATTCACTATGATTGCTTACCGCAACTTTGGCTGCATTTGAAAAGTACTCATACGTTGCTGTGACATTCAGATTCACACCGTTTTCTAAAGCTACATCCAGCTTTACAGACATCACAACAACGGTCTCGCCAACTTTTGTAAAGCATTTGAAGAGAATATTACTAAATATAATGTGAATATGTTTGCATTTAATAACTGCGTCTTTATTACAATGGAAATATTATTCATATGTGATTTAAATTTTAAATTAGTATTTGAAATATTTAATATCACTGGATATGATATTGATCTAATTTGTAATCCCTGTTCTATATCATATATATTGTCAACAGCCTGAATAGATTAGAAATGTTGTTAGGCTATACTACCCATAACGTTTAGTGGTAGTTAAGTTTTATATTGACATTATGCTTCTCCCTAATGTGTAACCACTTGTCCATAATGTATATATAATAACGTGTACATTAAAACTTTGAGTCCAAGATTGAGACATTAACAAAAAATGCTAAAATAAAAGAGAGCAAAGTGGTATATCCTTAATGAAAATGCAACCTTTCTTGAATTAGAATCATTTCCAAGCCAAGTTGATAAGTAACTTTAATCCAAATAATTCCTGCAACAGTATATTACACAGTTGAAAACATGGTTCGTAGTTTAGCTTTACGTTCCGTAGCATAGTTATCGTTTTCGTAAGTGACCAACACGAAACTGTATATATTGTACAAAAAGATTTGTCCTTAAGATTCACCAGCCAAAGTAGATGTCAACCATTATTTTCCTATAATGATACTACGATGAAACCGATAATTAAATTCAGTTACGTGGTTATCAATTTATCATACATCAGTCATGATACCATCAGTTTTTGATACCTTGCAAAACATTCCAATAATAAGGTTTGATGTGTACATAAAGGGTAGCATGGGTTAAGTGTGTACAATTGCTTGAAACAAAGTTTTAGAAAATGAAATATTTCCATGTACTGGAAGATGAAGGGATATAAAACTTTGTTTACTCAAATCGAGACCATATTTAGTTTAACGCAGACACATTATACATACTTTCAGGTGCTGGTGTAGATGGTTAAGCTCCATCGATACAATAATAAAACCTTTCGGATGATAATTTTCATTTGAAAACACCTCCAAGTTACGATAAGCTGTACAATGTTTTTGTTTTCAAAAGATCAATAATTTATGTTAAAATGCACAGAAACGTGTTTTTCCTTGTTAAATATATTTTCCAAAATTAAATACAATGAAATTATATATCAAACTCGTAGTTACCATTAAACCAGTATGTTAATGATTATTGTTGTGATAATTGATAGCGTGTACAATCCAGCAAGGATCTTTCACCGGATAAATAATTTAAAGAATATTAAACGGTTAATGTTGTATAATGTAAGAAATATTCATCGTTATTACTCCATTGTGACAAAAACAATTTATCTTTTGGAAAACGGCCGTACGACTTTAATTTTTGAAAAACAACTTTTTATTTGCGGCATGTTAATATGCAATACATCTTACTGCATAGTTGGGTACATTCGAAAGTTACTTTGGTTTTTAACGAAGGGATTAAATATCAATCTTTGAAATAGAGAATTATAAATTTAAATGAAAAACGTACATTCCATAATATATGAGATGTTTAACAAAAAGTAAATATATCAAACAAATATGTTAGTTACTAAAGGTGTTCAAATTATGTACATTGTAATTAGGACACAGTTCAGCAAAGAAATAATTACAATAAATGATTGTTGTTCAGAATCAACCGGAAAATTGATAACCCTCAGATAATTTGAATGTCTATGATTTATCATACCTTGAATACATTGGTTTCTCTGTAGTACATAGCCACTGAGGCATGAACATTCATATCCTCCAATCGTATTATGGCAACCCGAATTAGGCATTCCTCTACATATCTGTGGGTTACGGGTGCACTCGTCAATGTCACGATCACATCTGCCCTCCCATCCAGTTTTGCAGATGCATGTTCCATTAACATGATTGCATGTCTGAGTCTCATTATTTGCGTTGTTATGGACACACTGACATATCTCTGAGCACCCAGCGCCATATGTGTTATTACAACAAGCTGAAATTGATTCGTAGCTTTGACAAACATAGCCAGGCATATGTGTTGATATTGCGTTCATAAGTTATTGTAACTCCAACCATGGTCGATATACAGCAAGCAAGCCTGAATTAACATTTTGTGCAATCATAATATTAAGTTTCTTAGATAATAATTTCGCGGAATATATAGAGCAAATCTATGAGAAAAAATCCTTTGGTAATAAGTATCAATCAATTAAGAACAGTTCAACAATCCTATGGCTTGCAACGTCTATGGTTACTAGGTTTGTCTTCCATGACGCGAACGAAAGGTAGATGATATAAAATCCCATGCATATGTGAATCGCAATATAATTCTACAAGAAACTGAAATGACATTAGGTATAGCTTTATATTACTATATGAGATACTTTCCAATTTAGTAATGTTCATATAACGAGAGTTCAAACTGCATTATGTTTAAATTAGTCTTTGGTGTAATGTGAACAATATTTCAAAAGACTGCCGTATCCGCCAATGCATACAATTTGATTAAAAGAATGTTTCAATGTTAAAATGTGTTGAACACATTGCCCGATGAAATGCCAGATTGACTCAGTATTTACTATCAATATATATATATATATATATATATATATATATATATATATATATATATATATATAACTTGGAACATGCAATAAATTCCTTATACATTATACTGATATTGAGAACGTATAAGAGACATGATCTTTGATGCAAACATTTATGAAAATGTCACAGATCAAGTGCAAAATATCCTATAACAATAAAGTTGCGTTTTCTATTTCACTTGTTTGAACTGCTTTTCTTAAAGCACTGATATCTATATATTCTAGATATTATATTTTGTCCGACGACTGTTCAGTTTATTTTTGTGACGCTGAAGATTTTTAGAGTTTCTCTGAATTGTGAGGAAATGACTTACTAGCTGGAATATTTATGTTAGAAATAGAAAGGGTTCCGATGACTAAATGGGATGCTTTCACTTTAGTTCAAGCAAAAAGGCCCCATGGACATTATATAAAGATTCATTAAGTAGAACACTTAAAATGCGATTCTTTCGATACAAAGAATTATTCGAAACTCACACTGTAGATTCAGCAAAATGAACAATGATGCAAGTATTCTTTTGGAATAACCAAACTTATTCATATTTGAATACTACTGCTCTAGAACAAGAACATAAATGACTAAGAAGTTCCACATTCTCAGATATATTTTGCATAGTACATTGACATGTTGATCATTACCATGCATAACCTTACCTATACAGTCCTTTTGTTCACTGTTCCACTCAAAGCCCTTGCTACATTGACACACGGCATTGCCTCTGCTGATGGCACATTGTGCCCTTTTGGCTTCACAAAATTCTGTGTCATTTCTTGGGCACTCTATTATTGCTGTCAATAATAATAATAATAATAATAATAATAATAATAATAATAATAATAATGATAATAATAATAATAATAATAATACTGCTACTACTACTACTACTACTACTACTACTAATAATAATAATAATAATAATAATAATAATAATAATACAAATAATGGTAAGAATAAAATTTGAGACAATTTACTGACCAAGATAAATAATAAAGCGTAAATACAATTTAATACAAAATACAAGGCGGGAAAACATACATTCGCAATAAGTGTACTTATCATATATTACGCTGAATGATTCATGAGAAAACAAAAGACATGCACACGAGATGTGACTAGGTAATTCCACAATTTATGAATGCAAAGAAATTTCCAAATGTATATTATATTATTAAAGTATAATAACGAATTTATGTCGCACATTTACAAAAAAATAAGTGAGACCTGCTACATGATTTCAAGAGTATATTCGTATTCGCAAAGGTTCTGTCTTACGTTTGCATTTGGTTGTGTTGTCCACATCGACCTTAAACCCAGTGTAGCATACGCAACTATAACTTCCTTGCAGATTATCGCAGATATGATGGCAATTATTAGACCGTTCACATTCATTGACATCTGTAATAAAATATTAATTGTTTGTTAGCATGTGAACCAATCAGTATTGTTCTATCTGAGACCCTCTTTCATAAGTAATGGAAGAACGATTGTTAAATCACATGATCCATTGTAGACGTTTTTTCATGTCTAATATTTAGAAACAACCAGAAATGATGAGTAGAAAGCGCAATATAACTGATCTATGCAAATATATTTCCCTGTGCAATGCTTAATGGTATGAACATAGAGTGTATAACAAGGAACCATTCTGCAATGGGTACTTGCAAGTTGAAAATAATCACTCGACGAAACAAGAAAAAAAGTACAAATATAAAGACAAAATATGAAAAAAACAACCATGCAAGCTAAACAAAGAATACATGTTCTACAAGATATCTTACCAACGCAGCGTGTGTCCTGCCATATGAAGCCCTCGTTGCAAGTGCATGAATAGGATCCATCGGTATTGGTGCAGTTTTGGTCACATATATTCAGCACTGGATGGTCACATTCGTTTAAATCTGAGGTTGTATAATCATACAATTCAGTTACAATAGGGACACATGAACAAATTCATACAATATTATGGATATACTGTTAACATTAACATATACGTTACTCTTTTCAGTTTTCTTATCCTGTTGTTCTTGATTTACCCTATGAAGACTCTTCAGCGAATGTCAATACGATGCGACATGACATGACAGTAGTTCTCATGCAAGAAACACTTGAATCAGCGCCAGAGCGCATGCTTTTAGAAACAATTATTATACAATCAAAGAACATTGCCTAATCTTCTCTCTGCTGCAATATATAAAAAATATATAGATTTCGGAAATGGGCTATCTCTAAAAGAGATGGGATAGGCTTTAGCCTTCAGATGTCGTTTTATTCTTTTTCGTATATAATCTAAAGAGCATGGTTGATAGTCAGAACCATTGGCTTCTGGAATCGTTTTGAAGATCTCGGTTAACTATGTGTTGAAATTATTCGTAATGACGTTCTCAATATAGCGTGTCGTACGTTTGTTACCATACAGCCATCACTAAAGATCTTGAAAAACAAGTTCAGTCTCCTTTTTCGGTAAAATTAATTTTAGTGAATATATTAATTCATCCACATTGTCAGCGTTGGCATGTCTACATTCAAATGGCTCAAAAAGCAGTTGGTTTTCTTCTTCCACAGACAAATTAAATAAATACTTATGTATGCAATAGAAAGTAGTTCCTTTATTCATGTGAATATATATTTATATATATATATATATATATATATATATATATATATATATATATATATA
The DNA here is from genome assembly GCA_029339505.1 of Unio delphinus. NCBI lineage: Eukaryota > Metazoa > Mollusca > Bivalvia > Unionida > Unionidae > Unio > Unio delphinus. Next base: position 5,930,316 of record JAQISU010000086.1, read on the forward strand.
GATATATATATATATATATCGCAATTGACATCTCGCGTTAATGCCAGCTTTAATATGACTAAGTTTTGTTGTTTGCCTTTGTTATAGTAATGTTTTTTTCCAATAAACAATACTTGCCCATGCAGTTGACGCTACTGTTGTTTTCCCTAATATATCCAGTCTGACAAACACATAAGTAGGACCCTGCAGTGTTGTAACACATCTGGTGTTTGCCTGGACATAGGCTGTTGTTCAAAAGACATTCGTTGACGTCAATTTCACAGCTGTGTCCTTGCCATCCGGGTTTACATATGCACCCTTTTAGTGTATCACATTTTTCTGCTCCTATTCCACAATTGCATGTGTTGTTACAGTTTGTACCGTAGTGAAACTCATCACATTCTGAAATGAAAATAGTTAAAAATGTAAATATATTCTTTAAAATATTATTCATATTCGGAACTTTCTTGAGTAAGACATATTCCTAAACGGTGATTTAACATTTTCAATAGCTTTAATAATCAATATCTTATTCCGTCATCGATAAAAAAATGAGCCATACAGTTTCTGAAGAGCTTTCCGTGAAACTTTTAGAGTATCCATAATAATATTTGACTTATAAAAATAACACAAAATAAGTTTTAGAATAAATATGGTTTAGATATGATAAAAATTAAGATCGATCAATCTAAAAACGAAGTATAGAACATGGTATTTGTGCGTTTCAATTTATTTATTTTAGTGTAGTTTCTACTCCCAACCATTACCGGATGACCAATCAGAGGAAAAAAATTTTATAAAAAAATATGTCACATAGAATCTTAGAAGTGTCACAAATAACATTTAAGAGGTTGTATTACATTTGTATATCTGCATTTGCTATGTCATCAATTACATGACAAATGGAAGCATTTCATGCAAAATAACATTTTGAAATTTAATTGTTGGTTGATTTTCCTTGTTTGACAGCATTTGGATCTGTATTTGTGAAGTACTACGTTTTATATAGTGACTTTTATCAAATGCCGTCTTACCTCTACATGTGACTCCGTCATTGTCCAGTCGGTATCCGTTATTACAATAACAGGTAAAACTGCCGTTCATGTTGATACAATTGCCTGGCTGACTGCAGGAGGTGTTCGTCTCACATTCATTTATATCTTGTAAAATAAACGAGGACAATATTGTACATCTTGATATATTTATATATTGTTTCCAAATCGACCTTTGCATTACGTTATAGCGATTCTATTCTTTGCATGCATTACAAGATTGCATTCAATCAAGTCTAATCATTGAAAAAGGCTAATGCTGTCCTATTGATTGATTATCTATTGACAGTTTAATAATTGTAATGAGGTTAATTTCGAAAATGGAAAAAACTCCTTAAGGGCATTTTCCACATGTAACAGATCACAAATCATACAAAGCAGGTTACATTTTATATAACAGACATGCTTTTGTTAAATTGCACTGTTCACATATATTTATTGATAATTGTATTCCTCGTGTTATCAATATATCACACATATAAATATAATAACAGAATCAAGAAAGAACATAACATGGTAGAGAATAACAAAAATGGGTTCAGACAATTTCGTTATATTGTTGAAGAAAATAGAACAACATCATTTTTACTCAGACACACTTTAGCTCACTGATACACTGACCCCTAATACGATCAGCCGCAATAGCATCACTGAATCTATATAATTTCAGAATTAAAATCTACTTCTGAAAGTTTGGTATTGTGTAGTAAATGTTATCTTGACTACATATCAATGAAATCAGGCGATACTGAGTATATTTATGCTGAACGTTTCTAGCTTGGAGGACACAGCATAAAACAGTTTATTTGTGTTTCACAACCAAAGTTGTAGTCCTGATCTTAACGAACACAGTACACAGTTATTTTGGAATTGAGACTCACCATTATCAACTTGTAGTTTATAATTTTTAATCTAATTTTTTTCGGACTGAATAACTGCTGTAATGTGTAAATCTTCTAATTGGAATGGAAAGTTTATGTGTGTGTTGGGTGTAACAGAATTGTTACCGAGAGGATGGTGAGTTAAATGAACAACACAAACACAATATGTGAAATAAAATATAAATTTATGAAATAAATTATTAATGAAAAATAATGATGTATCAACACAATAACTCATGCGTTCAACCCACAATTACACTCACAACCATTCACAATACATGAATAAATGAAATATTAATACAAAATAAAACATAGATACAAAGGAATCTCTTGGACTATACACAGATCCAAGGAACCTTTACAAAAGTTATATTAACGCAAGTATAAATTACGATAATAAAAACAAGCATCAAACTATACCATTGCACGTATGGATTGCGACAACTAGCACGAACATATACATGTATTTAATCAAGTTGCTAACTTTTATTGAGATTCATGTAATCCCTTGAAATATTATTGTGATTTGAAGTAACTATGTAAATATAACAATGTATTCAATTGTACTACAATTGCAACACACACATGTGTCTCGACCCTGTATAACCGTACGATTCACCAAGAGTTGAATCGCCGCCCAGTTTCTCCGAAGACCTAGGGTTGACACAATACTTTTATCAGTCACTTGCCCTTCACGGATCCACCACAGTTATACGTACAGACAGCATACAACATCTACTAGAACCAACGTTCCTCAATACCCTAGATGCCACCCCGGATGTTTACACCTCTAGACAGCTCCGACACTCAGACTTCTAGATTTCCGGATATTTACACATCACAACAAATGTAGACGGACAGACAATCCGGCAGACAGACAGTCAGATACCTCAATTTGATCTCACAATCAAATGGCACAATTAATCACATTCAGCTACTATTCAGATACGTTCAGAGACGTTCAGCTTCAATCAGATACGTTCAGAGACGTTCAGCTACAATCAGCAACAATTTCAGAGATGCTCTGCTACAATATCAGAGATGTTCCGCAACAAATCAGCTACGATATCAATGACGTTATCAGAGATGTTATCAGAGATGTTCCGCAACAAATCATCTACAATTTCAGCTACGATCTCAAAGACGTTATCAGCTACAATAAATAAACCAGACTAATAATAGTTGTCTCAAAAAATAGTCTAAACCTTAGATTACACTATTGCATTTAAAGTCTAATAGTGACTAGTAATTCCAAATATTCCACGTTTAAAATCTGCATTGTAATAAAGGCATCATTATATGAAACGATAAACTGAATACAAATTCACAATAAAACGAAATATAAATTTAACACTCACCCCTTTGGCTGGAGATAGTATGACGAGCTATCTTTCCTGTGATAAGATACTTTTGGTCCCGTAATATTTATCAGAAATATTCTGCCTTATATACCCTCAAATAGGTGAGCAGAAATCACGGCAAAATTACCGTGCACCCCGTGATTCTAATGTTCCGGACTTCATGTAATTCAAAATCAGGCATATGCAAATCGTTACACGCCGCTTACCTTGGAGAAAACCACTTATTCACCCCAGGTAACGCAAGTACGACGAAACAAAAAAAAAATGGTGAAATTCGTTTGCAATTCAATTAGAAAATAAATTAAATTTTCGCCTAATTCTGTGACATTGGGGGCAGTTGAAATAAGCAGATGTATTTTAAATGACACTTCTGTCAGGCAGTTTTTACCAGTGGGTTACTGCATTTCTCATCATTTTTGTTTGCTAATCAGATTTGTATTCAAATGACGCTGGTGTTACGTCTCAAACAGGGATTTAAAAGGTCCAGAAAAACATTGATATGTTGGAAAAAGTAATCGTATGGTGTTGCTATACAAGGACGTTCATGTTGTGCTCATAGCCCATTCAAGGAATCGGGTCTGACATACAATTTGCGTTTATCGTACGCTAGGCAAAGTTGGAGGAGTTCATACTTTCTTGTGATACCTCAGTAGTGAATGACGTAAGGTACGTGACATTTGTGAATAACGAATAATATATTATCAGACCATTCTCTTTATGACACTCACTAATGAGATTCACTTCGAGCAAATTCAAACGAAGAGTTGTACAGGTTCTGACGTGAATATAAAAATAAGCTTAATGCTCGCATTACAAACATTTTGGTAGGGTATATTTGTACCGATGAATGTATTACTACATTGAACAGTCGCCATGACGTTTTCCTTTGGGATTTAAATGATCCAATTGTAGACAACGCCCTAAAATGCAAATTCCGACCTCATTCAATGCACACTTTGCCTTCTGTAATACTAATACTAACAATTCTAATAAACATGATATTTCTAATACTATTACAAATAATAATCATTATGAGTAATACCTGTTTTAATAAAGCCTATAATGTTCCAGGAATAAGTGAATTGTCTCTCCGAAAAGAATAAAAAGTACTAAAATAACAACAAAAAATACCACCATTAACAGACACAAAACAAAACCCTGGGTTTTCACGCCCCTTGGTTGAATCAGGTGCAAGGAGAGCTGATTCCAAAGCGCTCACTTGCTTAGTATACTCCATAGGCAAGGATAGAAGTTTATGTTAAGATGATTGTACACATTATACACACGAATATTTAGTGCTGGCATTTCGAGGATATGCTTCCTATCCAATGTTGAGCATAAATTGTTATTTCAGGAATCGTGCAATATTATGTTATTGATGGTAAATGTGGAAAACTAATGTTGTTGAAACAAAACGGAAAGGTAGATATATTAGAACAGATATTCTTGGACAGTTACCTACAGGAAAATTAAAAAATGTAGAAGATACGTTGGCAGAATAACACGGGAATCATTAAACCGCAGGGTCCGCGTATACCTTGATGTATTTGGGTATGACCTGTAATAAAACATGAGTGAATCAAACATGTTAATTATATACAAAGCGCTAAGTGGCGGACGCCTTGCTGTGCGAACTGATGATAACATTAGATATTCATTACTGAGTGCCAATAACATACTTGCCCAATTAATTTAAGACGTTTCATCGATTTAGTTAAAAACAATTTGTGGGAAACTAAAGTACCGATCTTGCAGCTCAATTATTCGAATTGTAGACACACTATTTAAACATAGTAATTTACCAAGGAGCAAATTACTGACGTGCACTCTGACATATCCATATATATATATATATATATATATATATATATATATATATATATATATATATGTTACATGAGATTCAACTACATTTCTGACCCGTGCATTAACTTAATATTTTCCCTTTACCCAGGAAAAATAACATTTTAATAAACGTGTTCCATAAGTCGGTTGAAAAAGTTTGCTCGTTTTCGTTCATGAATCAGTGACAGTATCTTCACGGTCCTAACATTTTGTTTTACAGGGGACGCAATGGAACATAAATCAGAACTGACCATTTGAATGAGAGAGCATTTTGCATGTTTCTGAATTTCAATTAGAAGGTTATTAGAGGCGTACTACTCTGTGCGAATACCTCTATTGTTTCCCGTAATTATATATCCACGACGTAATCCAATTATGAACCGCTATTCGTTCGTGAATCTGGATGCAGAATATACTCCATGACGACAGTATTGTATAATAAGGATACAGTTGTATTGAGTACGTTTTACGTTTAAGCCCATATCGTAGTACAGATATAAAACCAATTTAATTAAATTGTCTACCTTTACATGTTTTCCCATCCGTATCAAGAAAATACCCCTGCTGACACATACATGCTGGCTTTCCATTTTTTACCAAGCAAATTTGACTACAGCTGATATTACCTAGCTTAGCACAGACATCAGTCTCTGCAACAAGAATATAATGAACTTAGATTAGTATTAAACTTATATATATATATATATATATATATATATATATATATATATATATATATATATATATATATATATATATATTCTAATACAGTTTAACAGTTTCGATATCAATGATTGTATTTCTCAAACAGGTAATGTTCACAAAGAAAGGTTTCCAATTGCAAAATATTTTCTTAATTCCATCTCCATAAGTACAAAGTGGATTCCCAAGCAACTTTAGTCATATGTGACATATTTTGTTATAGGGAAAAATAAGTTTGTTCACTGTTATGAATAGTACAAGTACTGAAATACGGTTAAACAGCTGTTTGAAAAACTAATCTCCTAGGTTTGTAAATCACAAATAAGCCAATGTTTTAAAACGAGTTTTGTGACGATTCAAAAGAAGGAAAGGAATTTGGAATATATATATATATATATATATATATATATATATATATATATATATATATATATATATATATATACACATACCTTTCTCACATGTCTTTCTGTCCGTTCTTAGTTTATATCCATACTCACAATAGCAGTTGTATAGACCTGGAGTATTTTCACATATTTGTTCACATCCTGAAGTTCCTAATTTACATTCATTCACGTCTGTGTTATTAAAAAGATACGTGATTTATATAATATAATATGATATATGATATGATATGATATGATATGATATGATATGATATGATATGATATGATATGATACGATACGATACGATACGATACGATACGATACGATACGATACAATGTAATGTAATGTAATGCAATGCAATGCAATGCAATATAATATAATATAATATAATATAATATAATATAATATAATATAATATAATATAATATAATATAATATAATATAATATAATATAATATAATATAATATAATATAATATAATATAATATAATATGACTCGTAAAATTATTGCACCAATGTTGGCACCAGTACACATTATGAAAAGACATTCTTCAGATTTCAAAATTAATTACTAAATGCAGCCTATTCACCTTTTCATTTAGTGTAATATGAGATACCCATCACAAATGTGTGAGACGTTTTGAAGGATATTACACAATCAAATTGTCACTACTATATATGAAAACACTTTGCAAACAGTTTTAGAGAAGGATAATATAATTACCAACGCATTTATATCGATTTTTCTGATCTAATTGGTATCCTTTTTCACATCCGCACGTGAAGCCACGTATAGTGTTACTGCAAAGCTGTGAGCATTTGTTCCAGTATGGATCTGAGCACTCGTCTATATCTGGAAATTGTGAAGATTCAGATTATGAAATATTCGTAATGTTAAACTCTCGTTTAAATCGATTGAGTGCGTATGGTATCTGTACATAACTGACGCATTGAATAACATCCATCTTCTCATACCTTAAGGTGATAAATTGCATTCAACAAATGCGAATGTATCATACATCAAACATATGTATTTGATAAGTGCACCTTCAGCAGGTTATGTGAAGATAACATTCTCAAATATTTATTTTGTGAGATACACAGTCTTATTATAATTATCATGGTGGTAAAATGTTTAGTGGATATAATTGCTGTTTCTAACCTGTTCATCTCGTAGCTGGTTGATATTTGGTCGTGATTATAAGTATTAGTACTATTGTAAATCTCATTGCATATCATTAAGGTAGAGTGTATGGTACTCGTGATATGAAGCTGCAGTTGGACACGAAATATTGAGCTAGCATTCATCATTAATAAATACATTTGTTTATGATGACTATTCTATACTATTACAAAGGGATAATATTTCACATCTTATAATAAATCCCCAAATAGATGAGTTATCCTAAACCCATAATTGCATGCATGTGAAGACTGAGACACCATGTCATTATTTTGACATCACATATGATATAACTCGTTCCATTTTAAAATGATATAACTTGTATTTATCCGAATGATAATGAGACTAACTGTAAATACTTAAAATTTGGTAAACTATAAGGTTTTACTTTTATAAAAAATGGATTTCATACTGACGATTTGAAAAGATTTGTTTACAATTGAAAATCAGATTGTTAAAAGAGTACCCCTTATATGTTCTATATATTATTGACCTTTATTAATTGCTGTTCTCGTTTACTTTTACAAATCTGCCGCAATATAATTCATTAAAATTCATCGGTGCAACAATAAAGCCTAAAATATAGATTTTCAGTTGTTTTATAAACAACTTTAAATGTATTCGTGTTGTGTTCTTTACTTTGGGATAGTGTAGTTACAAAATAATTACTCTTTAGCTACATACTAGGATTATTTCTTTCTAGTGATATGTTTGACAAGAACGTCAGTATTCGATTTAATAAAACAAATGAGCGTTAGAGTTGTCTAGTTTCTATTGCAACTGCCAAAAACTGCCAAAACTGCCAAAATTCTCAATCTACTGGTATCGTTACTACCACCATTGCTCCAATTGTTACATCTATAATGATTACTGCAATTGATGCTATTGCTAAGAATATTGTTACTACAACAACTACTACTAATACTACTGTTAATGTGTTGAATGCCAGACCTTGACAGCGTCCAGAGTCGTTCTTCTTGAAACCATCCACACATTGGCAAGTATACGTTCCTGCCAAATTTTTGCAGAGTGAGTAGGGATCGCTACACATATTTGGAGCTTGCGTGCATTCGTCGATGTCTTGCTGACACTCTTTGCCCTCCCAACCAATTTCACATTTGCACCCTTTTACAGGATGACACTGTACTCCGTGTGTACCGCAATTGCAAGTTTCTTGGCAATAGTTACCATAATTTGGGTATTTGCATTCTGTAAGAGAAATGACAATTGAATTCGGATACTTCGTTATTATTATTATTATTATTATTATTATTGGCGTTGTTGAGGATCTTGTTGAAGCTGTTGTTGCTGATTTTGTTTATGATTATGTAGTCATTAATTGCACTATTTCTTATTAATTTAAAAACATGCACCATATGAATATCTATGCTATTTCTTTTTCCAAAGCAATGCACAAGTCTCATTTCCTTCTTTGTCGTTTGTTCTACTCTATATTTCCAAAATGTAGACATCAATATACAGTCACAGCTACATTTATAAATATCGCATTTTAATACACATGTTCTGAGCATTGTAAATGAAAAGGGGAAACTGTTTCAACTGACCTTTACAAGTGCGGTTATCCTTTTCTAACTCGTAACCTTGAAGGCAAAGACATCTAAATCCACCATAAAAATTATGACAACTTTGGGAGCATGGACTAGAGACACACTCATCACTATCTATAAAATAATACAAATTAAATAGAATATAAATGCACATGGCCGTTGCGCACAATTACGTTTACATAATTGATTTACATCTGTAAGCGTGTAACTGAGAGAGAATAGTATATTCAAAGTGAGAACAATATTTGAATATTTCAATTATTGACTCGATTCCGTGAACCGAAGCAAACAAAATTAAGAGCGCTCGAATAAAGGTTACAGTATGAGATGAAGACAGCAAAACGCATATCTGTTCAAATGAAGTTAGATACTTTAAGAAATGTTTCCAGTTTTCTTAGTTTATGCTTTAGGAAAATAAGGACTTCAATAGCTATGATAAAGTAAGTTCGATGTCCTCTTTTAATACGTCATGTTTTAAGCTATAATTCAATGCCCAACGTCTGTTTATGCTCAATACGTTTCCTTTTAGCAAACTTAAATTGTTTATCCAGATTTGTTTCCGTAATTTACATCAAACAAATGTTTTTAAACGTAGCCTTATGTTGTATTGTTTGATATATACGGACAATTTCAATAGGCAATACTATCTTACATGGGATACTAGTATCACTAAATGGTCACACATTTACATAACCGAAATGAAGCAAAACGAACAAAATTGTATAACATATATCACACCGTTTAATTACAACGGCGATGCTTGAAACAAAGTGAGAATAACATATAGTATATATCAGTGAATTCAGTTTAAGTACTTATAAACGTCTATGAAATTCCTAAGCGAATAAAGAGTCCCAGATCATATTTGTAATACCGGATATACACTGGTTCTCTAAGAACCGTAACATTCGTAAGCTGACTTCATAATTCTCTAATTTCTATCAGTTCTATAACAACAGTGTTATCCAAAAAATGAGCATTTTCTAGTTACATTGAAAAGTCCAAACAAAATGTTTTTCTTTCGACAAAAGCCTTAGTACAGCATATAATACTTCTAGAAACTTGCAGCAATAACACAATTGCTTGCATAGCTCCATTTATATAACGTATATTGCGACTCTTAGAAATAAACAACACGTGACAGCATACACTATTGAGTTTGTGTCAATCAAGACTATTTAAGTGACATCGCGCAACGAATGGAGAGCTAACGTTTTAGTCTGGAAACTTAGAAATCCCATAAGTTACAATGAAACGACACAATGCTAAGTTTAATTAGCCATATTAATATTACTAATTGTCAACACATGTCTAAACATATATTTTTTATAAATTTTGTGTAATACTATACTCATATCATTTAGTCTAGACGGAACTATTGATAGTATGTGAACATTACGGCCATTAATTACAGTTAAATACAATCTTGTGCCAGGAGTTAAAAAATATATCGATATACATAATTGAATCGATAAAGCAAGCAAGCTTGTTAGATTAATGTACGATGATATTGTCCCTTCAGATTTACATCAAGTATTAATTTGATGATATCTCGATGATAGGAGTGAATTAAAGATTCGTTAGGTTCCGTACAACTATATTATGTTAGTTAGTTCTCAATTATAGTGGATGATATTGATCATTTTAATCTCCTGAACAAGGTACATCAGATTATTCTCGTAATACTAGGATTCTCGTGCAGACATTTATATACACTTTATACGGCCATCTAATATGTATTATGTCTATGCGCTTCAATTTGGTTTTGGTCATATCCAAAAGTTCTTTCATAAGAATTACTTACCTAAACATGTTGTACCCTCATTTGATAACTGAAAACCTCTTTGACAGAAACATACTGCAGTTCCATTTTTCGATGTACATCCAGCAGTTTGGTTACAATCTATAGCTGGTCTGTCACACACATCAGGCACCGCTGACAATAAAGAATGCACTTAATAGGCATAGTGATTTCAAATATACTGATTTCCATTTTGTTAAAGTAGTTAGGAGTTTTTGACAGCATCGCAATGTGTGTACAGTTAAGGAAGCTTTTGAATCACTTTAATCATATCAACACTGTTTAAAATAAAGTCGAAAAAGAGATAATCTGTTTTCTAAATAAAAGCACATAGTTATGGTAAAACAGCGTTATGATCAATAATTGTTTTTGCAGCTTAAATATTAGTTTTGTTTATTTATACACGTGAGTATGAAAGTATGCAAGGTAATACACTATGACGTTAAATTAGAGTTTATTGTTGTTTTATACATTATGCCGCTAAAAATGAAGTACCTACTGATTTTGAACGATTCAATAACCGAGGCAGTATATAAAGACCTGCTCCTCAGTTATTATTACTCACACCGTCATCATCGTTTTCGTTACAATAATTACTGACATCTTAGCCATGTCTAAATTGCAAAATCTGCTTTAGATTTATACGAATAGATGGATTAATAATTTTCTAACTTAAATCAATTCGGTTACAGTTTCTTAGGAAAGTTAATGGAAAGATAAGTAAAGACAGTTAATTACGAGTTTACCTGTCCGAATACAGACATTCGTGGATTCATTATATGTGAACCCAGGAAAACAACCACAAGTAAAATGGCCATCCCCGTTTGTGCATATTTGTTCGCAGTTGTCCAAGTGCCTCTCGCATTCATCGATATCTGAAAGGGGAAGTTTTGTGTTTAATGGTATTACAATTATAATCGACTCCGGTTAACCGCACACCCTCGGGCCCGTTAACCGAAGTACGGTACAGTACAGCTTTAAAGCAGCAAGGCACGATTATATGTGAAGATTAAATTTAAACAATGATTAGAATCAAATCCTTCAACTTTTACTTAAATGTTAAGCTTAATTTCCTTCCTCCGAACACAATTTCACTGATTCAACAATTGAATCAAGGAATTATTGCGAATATCAAGAAATTCTATAGCTCGCATGTTTCCCATGCTGTACTATGATTTTTCCCACGCTATTGCTCCCCAGTGGTATACCATCTCAGGCGCCCTTTACACGTCAATCATTTACAATGTCGCGTTTACCATCTTAATTGTCGGCTTATTTGATGCGCTACAGCAGTGGACTAGCAATAACTGATCATGAATATACACTGTGCAGTTAACCGGAATAAAATTGTATTGAATAATGTGCCACGGGCAGAAATTAATATTATCCGGAATGTGTATTTAAGCAAAGTACAGTTATTCTAAGTGTGTTCTCACTCAAAAGCATTGGGACATAACGGGACCGGCGTGACTACGTGCAGTTATCCGGCGTGTGCAGTTAACCGATTTGCAGTTAAGTGGAGTTGACTGTATATCACCCGCATCAGCATCGAAAATATCAGCTATATCAACAAGATAATAAGATGCCATTAAATATGACACTGAACTTGAACAATTAAATTTAATACTGTAATGTTTGTAAAATATCAAAAACAAGCACATGAAGCCGAGCTCAAACTTAATACACCATATAAATATTTGCATGTGGGTCATAAACTGCTGTGTAGCAATAGTGCTCTTTGGAAAACATATCCGATGTGTTATCAGGTGTGATATCCAATACAGTTCCACATACCCAGTTTGTAGTATCTCCAGGAATTCTAATACATTAAGTTGTTTCAATTTGGCGACATTCGCAGCTAGTTAATTGCAAATGTAACTATTGTGGTAATGTTAATGCATTAGTCCCATATAACTCGTACGCCATCTGTTCGTATGGATTTGATTTTTTAATGTCAAGCAAAATTACTTTTGCATCTAAAGTTCCTAACTTCAGATTGTTAGTAAAGCTAAATGTCAATACCACGTGACATCAGTGATATCCTAACAGATTATCCAGAGTTTGACTACGTATTTTTATGACATTTCACGTCCATCTCTTGCATATTATACCAGCTTGCATTGATGTATTTTAGATTAGTTGCACAATACATTATAATTATTAAATAATTATGCAATTTTCTTATTTCGCAGGACGTACAATTTTTGTTTCAACCCAGTACTTAAGAAAACAAACTCCGCGATGCTTAGTATGGTTCACATATTACGGTTACATGCATAAACGTATCTAGGTTTATGTTATTATCATTTATGTTGCTTCAGGTGGTATTATGTTAGGTTAATCCCATATATAATTTCTTGGGAAAGATATAAAACTCGGAAAGTTATCCTTAGACCTTGATGTATTTACTCAAAACCAGTATAAAAAAATGATTATGATTTTGTCATTTGAAGTTAATAAAGTCAGCATAATGAAGCACGATTGGTATTTATAAGATAAAAATTAACCATGCCGTGATAACTTCTTTCATCCAAAAATAAAACTATACTGTCTCTTTACAAATAAGCATGGAAATAAGTTTTCTAAAACATATTTACCAGAAACAATTATAATGGAAATATCAATATTCGTAAGCAAGTGATACTTTTGTTATTTTTGCGATTTACCACTTGACCTTTAATGGTTTTTCAGAGTGCGAATGATATATATGTGTATAAGCTAAGAATGCGGTATATAAATGAAATAATATATTTTTTACTATATGTAATGGTTACAGTTGTAAGACGTTGTAGCTGGATTTTGCTGGTTCACTAGATTCAGGTAAGGATATATATTAACAATGTTCTGCTATATATTAGACGGATATGATACATATTGTCAATCCCAATGCAATGACCAGGATTAGAACTTCACTTGACGTACGATGCATTCGGAAATTTGATTTTAACTTAATGTTTAGTTTGCACCCATGATGCAATTCATTCTACGGAATAACACAGAAGTTATTACTTACCTTCGCATGTTCTGCCATCAGTACTAAGTGTAAAGCCCGCATCACATTCGCAAGAGAAACTACCCATTGTATTAACACATTTCTGGTTACACCCATCTGAGGTTTCAATGCATTCGTTAATATCTGTTAAAGAAATATGTTTTTATTTCATCGCTATATAATCATAAACTTTTTCTTTGTTATTGTTTTGATTTTCCTTTTGTTTCTGTCCACAGTTGATGCTGGTTTTATTTGATAATTCTACATACAGTTGCAATTGTACTAAATAAGGAGAGAACATACACTTTAGATCTCATGAACATGTGTTCCGTCAAACTGATATGTCTTATGTGTCAGTATACTTACTGGTACAACCATTGTATATTACGTTAGTAGACTTCACATAACAAATTTCTTCTACGTCCATATAGTTAATAGTACAACCACTGTCTAACCTCAGTAGACGTCACATACAATATTTCTTCTTCGTCCGTATATCTACTAGAGCAAACACTGTATCTAACGTCAGCAGACGTCACAACAAATGTGACAATTATAAGCTATATGCTTCAATAGGCGACTTTGATAAACACAGGAAGTTGTATAACTCATTATAACATTAATTAGCCAGTGGAGGCAAACACGAAAAACATGCAACCATATATGTCCTAAAGATGCAGTTGAAAAGAACCATCGATGTAAACGGTATGCAATTTTTATTTCGTTAAACGCAAATTAATTCACGATTAGGTAACACGTTAGTTGCTAACGCAGGTTAGACAAGGTAGCAATCAACTTAAATCATATCGGTCCAGAGACCGTACACCGATAATATTACTATCTTAAAGTGTTACTTCAATGCGGTAACTGATACAAATAGATTTAACTTTCAAAACTTTATTGCAAAATGTTAACATTGGCTACTACATTGCAGTCTGATTTTCGCTGTAAAAGATAATACTTTTAACATACTGTTAGCATAAACAAGGGTGGAGATATATTTTTAGACAATGGCAACAAGCTTGTTATATAACTTGATAGTTATAGCGGCTGTCAGACGGATACAGGATAGATGTTATATAATCCTTGATTAGCTAAATATGTATGAAGGTTTGGAATTTATTTTCAGCCATTTATTTTAGAATTAAAACGTTATTGCAAAATGAAAAATTTCATACCAGATTATTGTGGATATAATACCAATTTATTGTAATTATGCAAGCGAGATATTGATGATCTGAAGAGACACTGCAAATGGAATGAATAATTATTTGAAATAGCATTCCTCGTTCCTTGCAAAAGATAAGAAAGTTTGTGAATAATATGCGATAAACATACCCAAGCACTTGTTACCGTCTTTCAAATAGCCTCGAGGACATTGTGAGCAATTAAATGCTACCCCTGTTGTCTTGTGGTCATATGCATTAACGTCAGTGCAGGAACGATTTAATGAACATGGTGAACCTCTGCATCCATCAAAATCTAACTGACAGCTACTGCCTGAAGTAAAATATGATTTGCAATGATATATCAAGAATTTCTTTTTTCCGTTAAAATTTAGTAATTATGCATTGGATAATTAAAATAACACACAAAGAAGATGCTAACCAAAGTGATAAACACGTATTATTTACGTAATGTATTTTACTACATGTAGAAGTATTGTTTATACGTTTTGTATCGAATTCATATTAGCTTTTGGCCGCATTAACCCTTTCTTGACTACTACTAAAAAGGTCATGTTTGAATTGTCTGACACATATATAGGTCTATCACATTCACTGTCATTAACCTTTTGTTGTTTCCTGGGGGAGAGAATTAACTGTGAATTATGTCAGGAGTAAACACATTTGTTTTATCAGTTCCTTACTTCTGTCTCTTTGAATGGTATGTCGATTTTTCATATTTCTATTATTTCACTGCAGTCTTGCTACGTCAGTCATATTGTCTAACCATACTAGATCAAGTCGCGAAAAGAGACAAGACTAAGAAGTTATGTAGGGAAATGGTGTGTTCTTGGTTTTCAAAGTAAATATCAAACTAGGTTAGTGAGCATTTAAAAATACTTTACGAATAGTACAAATGTACACAAATTGATCAGTAAGTAAGCAGTTATATATTAGCATATTTATGCATTTGTGCAATGTATGATGGAGTCCTGAAGTTATTCTTTACTGGTGTGTCCAATATGTAGTGTGACACACTCTCTTTCTCAGAAGATTACAACGTTAGAACAGTTAAGTGAGAATTACCTTCCCAGTAGGGTTCACATATGCATTTGGCTTTTCTAAAAGAGCACGTTTCGGAATCAGTTTGGATTGTATCTAAATCACATCTTCCATGTCTGCTACATCCATCACAAATAATCAAGTCTAATCTAACCGGCGGAGCAACATAACCTTGTTTATCTATCGCTGTAACACTGCAAATATAGCATACTATTCATATAAAACATTTAAATAACACATTTTGTATACCATTGTTCGTTTGAATTAAATATATTTTTTCGTTACTTACCTGCAATCTGTTTCTGTTATGCACATATTGGGGTCAATATATATTATAGCAGGCTGTCTTGGGAAGGGATGTTATATAAATATAATGTCCACCTGCGGTTTCCGGGTTGTAGAATTTGATCCGACGTGCCTCACTACGTGTCGTAAGAGGCGACTAAGTAGAGACAACCTGTTTGCCGTGGGTTTCGACCCGTGTTGGGAGAGGAAAAGTTACTGGTAGTTGAGCAGATACTTTTCCTGATGCAATACACTACTTTGGCCTATACATCTCTTAGAAAGGTGATCCGGATGGACCCGGTCTCGACAAATCGGCTGTTCACGCTGAACCCTTGGCGGTTTGTATTACTTGCTCACCTTCTCTATCTTTCTTGTATCTCGCTTGATACCACCGTTGCGCCTACATTCTATCCGTTTAGCTTTCACTTTCCCACGTTTTAGAAGACTTCCTAGAATACGTTGTCTTCACTGGTCAATCGGGAGGTAATTTAACCGACCCTTGAAGGAAATTTTATGGGTTAATCTCAGGTAATTTAATCTACTGAGTTTAGCATATGTGTATCCCTGACACTTGAAATATTTCCCCTTGTTGGGCCCCTCGGTGGGCGGGGAGCATGGATGCTGAAGCTTTAATAATCAGATATGGCAATTTAAAAAAACAAAAAAAAAAAAAAAGAACAACAAAAGTTCCAAACCAATGTCTAACTCTAATGAACAACCTTTCGGCATGGAATCGTTTCCACCCTTCATGGTTGTTTAATCTAAGGATGAATCTTAATTTACTGCTGCACTCCTTTTGTTATTGACAAAACCATTTCGAGATCTATTGGCACACCAAAAAGTGTCAAAACACTAAAATTGGGTAGCCCTCTTGTTGAGTGTGAGTGAAAGGGTCAAACAGTTAATATCCTGAAAAGTAAATTTTTTGATATTCCGGTTAAACTCACACTACACTGTACACGTCCAAAGGCGTGATTTTGTGTCGTGATTTGGCTGGGATTACCATTACATATATTACCGAAAGGAAACATGAATGTGTCACTACAGTGCGTAGAATACGTAATAACAATCTGCAAGACACCAACATATTTGTACACACCTTCAAGAAACCAACATTACCCAAAGTGGTCAATGTTGGGTTTTTGGAAGTTAAGGTCGAGATGTATATTCCAAATCCCCTTCGATGGTATAAGTGTCAAAAATATGGCCATCACGATGACCGATTTTCCAAAATCAAAGTATGTGGCCGATGAGGAGACCACTCTCATTAGGAATCTGATTGCAAACCAACTCAACATTGTGTCAACTGTGGTAAGGAACATCGCGACATTTCCAAGGATTGTGATACTTGGAAACATGAGAAGGAATTTCAGAGAGTAAAATTTACATCCAACATTCCCTACCTAGAGGCTAGAAAACTTGTCCAGGCAAAATCATCCCTTCCTTGCCCATCCTTCTCCACGGTCGTGAAACTTAATCCGAAAATCACGAAGGACGCACAAACACAGACTGATCAACTCTATTAAGCAACAAGTGTCAAGATCCATCTTTACCAACCACAGAAAAGCACAACATGAACTCAAACTATATTCAATAACAACCCACCACCAAAATCACCAATAAATAAACACAAAGCACAAACAAATAAGCAGCACAAGGGGTCCCATGACCCCATTAAATTGTATAACAGGTTTGGACACTTTCAGAGCATGGATGCAGAAGAAACTTTTTCAAATTTTGCTCCAAACCTAGTCAAACTAAATATCCTCCCATACTTCCTCCAGACAAATAACACCACAAATTTCCTCCGCAAATACTCTAACATAGCTCCAGCATAACTTTATTATTAAGAACACCATAATACAATGGAACTGTCGAGGACTTAAAGCTAACTATAATGATATTCTTCTGCTTTTAAATGAGCACGATCCTGTAGTACTATGTTTACAGGATACATTCCTGACAGAGACAGATCTAATTACAGTTAAAAACTTTTCCATGTTTTACACGTACTTTCAAAACGCTGTCAGGGCCTCATGAGGAGCCGCTGATATTGTAAACAATAGAACCCCTCACAGAGTGATCTCTTTCGATACAGATTTGCAAGCCATTGCTGTACGCGTCACTCCACATCGAGTGAATATTTTTGCTCCATTTACTAACCACCAAACACCAACCTAGTACCGGGCGAATTAGACAATCTTGTTAGCGATTGTAGAAGAATCTGTTCTAGAGTCATCGCCGAGTGGTACAAGAAACCCAAAACTTTGGGTAACCACAGAATGCAATCACCTAATGTAAATACCGTCCGTCAGTTTCAACATCAATTCATCAACATGCAACAATTTCATCTCCTGTTGATTGGGAAGCTTCATATTTTACTGATATGTTACCATCATCTTTCCATTTTACTTTGAACTATTTGGTTTTCTATATCACTGATCGATATTAAACTGTGTAGTATTTTAAATATTTTAAATACAACTTATTGTTTAGCGCTAAATAGCCTACACGTGCTGGTGCGCCATTAAAAATAAAAGTATCAATCAATCAATATAAATATAATGTTAGCAGATGACTTTTGTAACGTATATTTATGTAACTATGGTCAAATTTATAAGACATTTGTATGAATTACATAACATTGCATAAATAGTGCATAATATGGCATACCACTGGGGTTTAGACATACATAAATTAACTTATAAGTAATATTAAAATATTAATGTTTGATCATATTACGATAGTTTTCTAACTTTACTGAATCAAAACCAAATTGGGGAATGTGTTACAAAGAAGGGATTGAAATCGTCTTATTTATATCAGTCGTGTTATTTTTTGAATGATTACTCTTTTCGTAATACAATAAAGAATGCATTTATGCTGCTACTTGTATATGGATGAACGTACGCATATAGTCTCAAGTCATGCTATATATTTAGATAGTACAATTATATATATATATATAAAGATAGATCGATAGATATTTATAGATCGATAAATAGATAGATAAATAAATAGATTGATAGACACCTCAATTCACACTGATTATCTCTGCTGCCAAGTGTGAAATTCACCTCTGCTGTTTTATCGTCTGTGTATACGAATGTTGCATTCACCGTGTTCGTCTCGATAAGGAACGTAACCGGTCCATCGTCGATGGCATTAAATTTCAAGTTGATCGTCTGATCATCCGTGACACTTAAATTCCTTTTCCCAAAATAACGTAATGAGGGAATCTGGTTCGCTGAAATACATGTTATTATTAAGCCATAATTGCAATGTCTAATTAAAGTATTGACGTCACCCTTTTTTAAATGGTAATGATGTTGTATCATATTCATTCATATTGTTGACATTGTTGTTGTTATTCCTGGTTATAATATTATTATCACAACATTTAAGCAAGTCTTCATTTCAATATTATCCCCTCAAGTTTCGTGATATCTGCTGAATTTTAGACATCTACATATTATTTCAGTCTGCACATTGCTTATTTTATTGGAGTAGTTCTAGCAGCGTTATAGTTCGAGGTACGTCATCTTGTATCTTGTTTTTGTGTCCTTTCTAGTGATTTTGCAGTGTCCAAACTTTTCTCTTTATGGGTTCTTCCTGTAAATAAACTAAAGATACGTAGTACATCTTCTGTCATATTTGTCAGTCCAATGTAAGTACTTCAGCTATTTAAATGGAATTAGACAATCAGTTTCATGTTTATTTGTGAGTCCAATGTAAGTACTCCAGCTATTTAATTGGAATTAGAAAATCAAATCTCATTGTCATTGTATGGTACGTGAACGTCTATTATTATGTTTTCGTTTCCTTACTCGTTTTGTCAACTTTTTGTTCTGCATGGCCTCTTCCGACCTAAATGAAAGAAAACGCTTGCTTGATGTTCAAACGTTCTGTAGGCGTCTAAGAAAGTGCAAGAAAACACACTATCCATCCATGCGTCAGTATATCCATCCATCCATCCATTTAACCAGGGTTAGTTTCTTAATGTTAAACAAATTAATGCCATTTGCAAAACAAAATACAGATTTAAACGTACAAATTTCGCTCGTTCTATTATCGGCTTTCTCCAGCACCGTTTTTGTGTAAGCTGCGACCAATTCACTGCTAGTCAGTATAAAATCATATATACATTCGGCGTTTGTATCGCAAAGTCCTTTTGCTGCTTTTAGTTGCTCCGAAGTAGCCTCGTCAGAAAATTTGGGGGTAAAATTTCTGTGATCGAAGTCCGCGTGACTTTTTCCCCTGGGGTAGATAAACACTGACTCAGAGTCATCTATAGACCCTAAAAAAAAGATACATATATATATATATATATATATATATATATATATATATATATATATATATATATATATATATATATATATATATATAAGAGAGAGAGAGACATACCTAAGAAGGAATGTGAGATAATGAGATCAACTAATATCATTTTATTTCCTATTTCTCTTAAATGATGTGTGTCTAAATATGTTGTACACTCTGTCAACCAAAATACACACACACACACACAAATATATATGTATGTATTGACACAGACAGAAAATTACCTTCAAGGACATTTACTCAGTAGATTATCGGCTTTTAAACGGATCATTTATTAATGTTCGTTTACTCATTTTGAGGCACGTTCATCTTATACACTACGCTCATATTCATAACATACAAACATCTGTTGAATATATATGATATGGTGGGTTATCTGCTTCCTATTTCCCTTTGTATTTATCTATACTAAGCTCTTTACTATGCTTATTATTGTATTTAATATTAGACATTTACAAGACGTAATATAATTCCTGCTGGATTGGTATGTCAGGCACATTCTTAGAGAATTGATGTTATTCTCATTATATGGGTCGATCGTTTGTGTCCTTGGCGACGTGGGGCGCATTGAAAGACGTCATTTGTAGAGTAAGATAAGGTTTATTAGAGACTTGTTCATGTATATAAGTAGCTGTGGAAAAAATACGGCACTTTCTACGTCATATGATTTTGTTTTAACTCCCACATTCCTGTGTGCTAATGTTGTGAAATTTGAGATGAAATATTTTGTTGGGTAATGTGTTGGTAGTAGATAGTGTTGTGACTAAAGCATTGGTCTGGAACTGTTGTGAATTCACTGAAGGCTCATGTTTTGACAATGTCCTAGCAATACATGAAGAGTTTACATTGTGTACACTCAAATATGTTATACGTCTGTATATTTTTTGATGAGGTTTGAATTTGGTTCATACTATTGCACATTCCTCATAAATTTTAAATTCTAGAACTGATATAATTAAACTATTTGTTAGTTTCACGTCATGTTGATTTGGATTCTTTATATTACATAATGTATCACCATATAATTGTAGCACTTAATTTTCATTTAGTTCCGAGTTTGCTTTACAAAATCAAAATCATATGTGTTAATTATTTAGCCTGAACGTTTTATGCATGTTCAGTATTTCTAGAGAGGCTTGTTAAAATCGGATGTCTGTATATAACTGTTAAATGGCTACGTACAGCTTATTCTATAAGCTGAATATTCTATATAAACTATGTCCATAATGTCACGTTTCCATCTTAAATGACTATAAATGCAACTTACAGCTAATTCCGTAGTTAAACAATGTCCTTTCTGTCGCATTTCCATCGAGAATGGTCCGATTCGGATATATAAAATCGTTTTCGGGATCACCATCGTAGTTTCCAAGGAGACCTTTTGTCTTATTTTTGAAAACTGGTGGTAAGGTCACAGCGAGGGTAAGCATGTCCGCTCCCACTGTCACGTTTAATAATATCGGTTGTCCTGTTGATCAAGATTAACATAAACTAATGATATATAATTGCATAATGTGCGTACGTTTTTCATACAGTTATTGGCATTTTTGCATTATATCAAGTTAATATCATGTATAGATGCATGCATCGAAAAATTAGAGCGATTAATTTACAAAACAATCCATATCAATACAATGAACACTTATAAGGATATTTAAATAATATCTTTGTCGATATTAAATAGGTGTCTACAAGTCGAATAAAGCAGGAGAGCCTAATTATAATTAGGATTTGATTTCTTAAAAGCTGTAATAAAATATTACTTTCAATGAATACAAACCTGTTGAAGGAAATACAATATTCAAAGTGGCTGCTCCTTTTGCACGAGCAATGGTTAGTGTTTCCGTGAAGACAAAAAAATCGTTATCCTTATCTGCAATTGCCTTCGAATAGTCCAGACCATTTCCATAGACGTATGTTCCTGTAATGCAAACGTATTTATAAACTGGTATTTGCAAATCGTATAGCAACACACTACATATATAAAATATATGATACAATAAAAAGCGCAGAGCTTTCTCATATTATATTCAATTGACACTTTGTAATGAATTATTGTTGGTTCAACTGTCTATTATGTTACCTAACATTATTTAGCATTATGATCTGAATATTAGAAGGAAATGAACGCGACATAGCATGGTGCATAGAAAGAAAAGAAACATGTTTTTTGTTAGGTTTCGGTATGATGACCCTATCAAGATATAACGATTTGTTTCGCACCAAAAGTCCGAGTGTTACATACTTTTCCAACTAATGTTAATTGCAAATATATTCCGGACACAATAATTAGTGTTATGTAACCTTAGCATTAATGGATCTGAATATTTAAAGGAAATGAATGCGACATAGCATGATGCATGAAAGGAAAATAATGATGCTTTATGCTAGGATTTCGTATGATGACTAGACTCAATAGAGATATAACGATTTGTGTCGTATTAAATATCCGAGTATTACAAAATTTTACAACTAATGTATTTGCAAATATAATTCAGATACAATAATTTAATGTTATTTGACCTTATGTCAGTATTATGAAATTGTATTTGTAAATTGAATAGCAAGGCACCACTCATATAATATATAACATATATACTACTATCATATTCGCATAGCTTTCCCATTGCATATTCATTTGACACTTTGTAATGAATTATTGTTAGTTCAGTTTTCTAATATGTGACCTAAAATCATTTAGCGTTAATGGATCTGAGTGTTTGAATGAAATGAATGCGACATAGCATTGTGTATAAAAATAGATGTTTTTTGTTATGATAACTCTATATAGATATAATTATTTGTTTCGAATAAAATTTTGGAGTATTACATGGTTGTTCCAACTAATGTATTTGCAAATACAATTCGGAGAAAATCATATTATGTTATTTGACCATAAAACAGTATTCGACCAAAAATCTCACCATTTCTTTCGGCATTCATTTCAACATGAATGCTGGCGTTGTTATTATCTCTTGCCGCAAAAGCGGTAAAAATGGTAGCGTCTGAGAGTGTCCCGTTCTTACTTCTAGCCTTATCTGTTCGTCCTTGGAGAATGAATGATGCATTTTCCGTTCGCAGAGAAATTAGAGTAAATTCACCCCATCCATTGAAAGTATAGGTCTTTGCATCCAGCGTCTTAATATGAGGGTCACCCCAAGACAAGGCTAAAGAAAACGATAATCACAGATGAACACTACAAAAGAAGGTGCTCCTGTTAAAATGAGTTTATATTTACCACGACAAAGGCATTCATTAACAGAGAGAGAGAGAGAGAGAGAGAGAGAGAGACAGAGACAGAGCAGCCTTCACTATTTTGAAAAAAGCATCAATCCACCAACGTTCAAAGTTTTAAAGAACTCACAACCCAATATGTTGCATGTTCAGTCCATGACTATGTGTGAATTCTTATTTCTTAACGTTTTCCCCGCCCATCGTCACGTCCTTTATTAATTTATACCTAAGAACACTAGTGTATATAGCTCAAAACAAAACAAATAGAGTAGTATACATTCCAGTATTACAAAATTCAAATCACAGATAGAAGATCATTTTCATAGTATTTCCGGTTCCCGAGAATCCATGCAATCTAAATAATCATAACGTGTCTTTAGTCAATTAAACATTACACGGTGGAAACAAACATAATACATTACTGAACTCCTTCCGCTTATATATATATAAATATATATATATATATATATATATATATATATATATATATATATATATATATATATATATATATATATATATATATATATCCCTCTCCGATGTGCACCACCAAGAGATGGGTGTGCCCCAGGGCAGTATTTTATCTGTGACGCTATTTAATATCAAAATCAATAGCATCACCAAGTGTTCAGCTCCCGGTGTCGATTGCTCATTTTATGTTGGCGATTTCTTAATTTGTTATCGATCAAAGCACATGCATACCATTGAAAGGCAACACCAGCAAAATATCAACAATATATGAACAAGGTCCGAAATTGGGCCAGTAATAACGCTTTCAAATTTTCAAAAATCGAAAACAGTATGCATGCATTTATGTCAGTTGCGAAGACATCATGATGACGGAACACTTATTCCAGTTGTTGAGGAAACAAAGTTTTTGATTATTATCTTCGATAGAAAACTGACTTTTATTCCTCACATCAAGAATTTGAAAGCTAAATGCTTAAAAGCTTTAAATGTACACTGACTGGGGTGCTGATTAAATGATCCTCCTCAATTTGTATAGAACATTTATCCGCTCCATAGTAGACTATGGATGCGTTTTTTTTGGTTCAGCTAGGAAGTCCTATTTGAAACTGCGTGACCCAATTCATCGTCAGGGAATAAGACTCGCTCTAGGAGCATTTAAGACATCTCCATATGAAAGCTTTCACGTGGAAGCGAATTAACCACCTTTATCGCATCGCATCGCAGAGAAATGCTTTCTGCACAATACGCTCTCAAATTAAGATCAAACGCTATGAACCCTGCTTTTTCGGCTTTTTTTCAACCACACTACAAAGCTTTATATGAAAACAAACCAAATGTCATACCTTCATTTAGAAAAGAACATCATCCAGCTTTGACAATATCAAAATTAATCTCTCTACAGTTCAGAGAACGTTTGTCTCAAAAATACCACCTTGGTTCCTTAAGCAACCCAAAGTGATTGTTACGTTACACGATGGCAATACATTTGAGATTAACCTTGCCATACTCATGAACTCGTATCATGAACTTGTCAACGATTTTACAAATTACAATATATTTTATAACGATGGATCTAAGATGAAAAGGCTGCTGCGACCTTCGTTAGTGGCAGAGACAGCAAAAGATCGCTTGCCAAAACATGCGTCCATTTTTTCGTCGGGAATCAGAGCAATAGATCTTGCTCAAAATTATCGAACAGAAACGTGTGTTAAATAGCATTATCTTCTGTGACTCATTATCAGTGCTTCAGTCGCTACACAATAGAATACTGAATAATCCATTATTAGTCAATCTCATCGTACAAAACACAGAGCTTAATACCTCCTACAACATAGTATACTGTTGGTTACCTAGACATATTTGGTATTAGAGGTAATAAAGAATCAGACCGTGCTGCTAAGATGGCTCTATCCCGAGAACCATCAGATTTTAAATTACCGTTTGCTGATTTTAAACCTTGTATCACAAGGCACGTCAGAAGTGGCAGACGTCATGGGATGATGCAGTCAACAACAAACTTCATGCCATCAAACCAACCCTGGGTGAATGGACTCCTTCCTACAGAACTATTCGTAGGTAGGAGACTGTCATTGTAAGGACCAGAATCGGTCATTCATACATAACCCACTCCCACATACTAAAAAGTGAAGATTCACCAGAGTGCGTCTCTTGCAATAAACCAGTCACTGTTAAACACTTTATGACCGAGTGTTTCGACCTGCAACCTACACGTGTTAAGTACTATAATGTACATGACAATAAGAAACTTTTTGATACTATATGTATGACTTACTTTTTAGATTTCCTGAAGGAAGTTAATCATTATTTTAAACATTAGTTTGTATGTCATCACCTAGTGCATTTTTATCTAATGCAAATACCGCCCATTATTGTTCAACATCTTTTCATCAACATACACCATTTACATCTCCCGTTGAATGAGATGCTTCATAATGTATTGATACCAACAACTTATTATTTTATATGGAACTATTTGTTTTTTTTACATTGCAGGTCGATTTTAAACCTTAATGTTTTTAACCATGTAAAATTCAACCTATTGTATGGCGCTAAATAGCCTAGGAGTGCTGGTGCGCCGTTAAAAAACAATCAAGCAATATATATATATATATATATATATATATAATATATATATATATATATATATATATATATATATATATATATATATATATATATATATATATATATATATATATATATATATATATCTTAGGTTATATTGATATGGATTCTACGTTTTAGATAAACAATATCAATTAGGACATATCTATATTCCCGTAAAATTCACATATTGAAACAAGGTCCTTGGCTCCATGACTTAGGTTATATTTACTTGGCATCCCGGGTGCGAAATAGTTCTGACAGATTGATGAATATACTAGTCTGTCCAGGTCTATATCATTGTTGTGTCAGATAATAACTGATGTTATTTTCTCTAATTTTCTGTTATATAATGCAGTCGACGGGCAATACATATCCAGCATTAGCTATTGTAGGGTTGCACCGAAGGTTGTTTCAGTGGGCAAGCGTTACAGAGGACACCCACCTTGTCACTATTTCGGAGATTATTTAAGAAAGGAGGCAGTAAAATGTGATGGCCGTGCTTGCCCTACAACATGATATGTTATACAATCGTTATGATTTGTTTGGCGTATAACTGAGTCAAATAGTTTGTCTTTCTTACTCATGATTTAAACAAAATTATCTTTCATGTCTGCAATAAATGACCGATTCACTTTTTAAAAAAGATTATAGTGATTCATATTACAATACATGGGACATTTAATAACTAAAAGACCATTGTTAACACAGAGATATATAATGAGACATTTCAGCATATTCTACACATTTATAAAACGTTTACTTTTCAGAAGAAGATGATGTTTTTATTATACACATATACCTTTGACTTCATAACACTACGGACAACGTTAGCAGAATCATACCTGTGGAGAACATTAATCTAAGTTATACTGTTACAATATCATATTTGTTGATCTAAGTGATACTCTTAAAAGTATCCTATTTACTGGAGCCCAATTGCATATATGTTTCTCAAACAACTATTAACATTGCTTAATGTTGAATGCTGAATATATTAGCAGCAGAGGGGACGAACAGACCAACGTTTTAGGCGTCAACGAAGCTTCCTTCTTATTAATATTTAATAGAAATGTTTATTTGACAAACTGGGGCTTCCTAGTAAATATAATAAAAAAGGTCGATTTTGTTCCTTGTAGGGGTCCAATGGCAAAAAAAGACGCCATTGTCGTTGGAGTTCGCCCCCTCTGCTGCTATGGTTTAAAAATTTTTTAACGAGATTCAGTAAAAGATTTTAACCGAATATTTGATCAAGTCCGACACGATATCGCGTCCGAGGATCTGCTAAATTTATCGTCACAAATCCGTGTGAGACTGACTGAGCGGACTAAAGAAATTTTTAACGAGATATGATCCATATCACCGCTGCACCAAGTTTGCCAAATATTTCTAAGAGTATGTGTATCAACTCCGTTGAATAAGGCAAGAATATTGAAGTTATCTCTGATCACTTTTGATATGTGTGTGTATCGTTGAGTGACATATATCACATCAGTTTTTTTATGTCTACCTCTGGAAAATATCCTAGCGGATTCTTTTGATTGTATAACATGATATCATCGTATAAACCAAATTGTTAATATCACCATCGATATCATCAATGCTCGGTGCTTCATCGATATCGGTTATAAACTCAATAATAGCCTCGCCGGATTCTTCTACTGCTTTGTCGTTAAAATCTTTTAATACATTGTAACATCGTTGATCATCTAGACTGGGAGCTATCAAATACAACTTGTCCCATTTCATCCATCTCGTTATTAAATTAAGTAACAATTGTGTCTTGCCACTTCCAGATGGTCCGATTATAATCATTATAATTGAATTCGGCAACATCGCATGGTATTTAATAGGTTCCCGTCGTCGGGTGGCTGAATAATCAATTATATTCATGTTATTATATATAAATTATGGATCTATATTGTGTGAAGTGTAAGGCGCGTACTGGCACAGATGACTTGACGACGATTACAACTAGAAATAACCGATGAGCACTTTCCGGTAAGTGTGTACAATGTAGTACAAAACAAATTAGATTTATTGCTAAGTATTTTAAAAACAAACGAGGAGGTGGTATCGCAGCCAACCTAGCTAAATTCCCGGGAACACCATGGGCAAAGTATCCAGGAGAAAAACACCTTCCAGGGTATAGTTATTGTGGGCCGGGGACTAGACTCGATATCAGACCCGATGATCAAAACCATCCCAAACCCGGTGAATATCCAATAAACGCCATTGATAAAGCGTGTCATGCTCATGATGTCGCTTATAAAAGCAGTAATCTGCAACACAGACATATCGCAGATGTGAAATTGATTCACGCGTTGAATTCTATCACTGATAAATCCTTCAAAGAAAAGTTGGCTTCATGGTTACTAAAATCGGCAATGAAAGATAAATTGATGTAAGGTGCCGGTAATTAATAACAACATGGAATCTATTTATTATTTTCCAAAAGGATACTGGAGGGGTAAAGCATCAATTGGTAAACTCGCTAGCGTCGCGAAGGTGAAATATACCACTGCAGCGGATTGGTTATCTAAACAGTCGATATGGCAAATTTATCTCCCACCGCCTAAACAAATTAACTACTCGCATTTTGATGTTACCGTTCCTAATGAAGTTCATCAAGCTGATATATTATTTCTGCCACATGATGGTGGTTACAAATACGCGTTAACTGTAGTTGATGTTGCGAATCGATACAAACAAGCAGAACCGCTAAAGACAAAATCATCAACTGAAGTGGCTTCTGCATTTGAAAGGATTTTGCGAAGGGGTCTTCTGCACTGGCAAATCTATTACAAGTTGATCCTGGCAAGGAGTTTCAGGGTGCGGTTCTATCAACAATGAAGCATCATAATGTCACCATCAGACGAGGACATACTGCACTACATCGCGATCAGGCAATTGTTGAACGATTTAATCGTACAGTTGCTGAGCGGTTATTTGGATATCAATATGCTAAGGAATTTATTCAGGATAAACGATCTCGTGAATGGGTCAAGAGATTACCAGCTGTAATTACCGCGCTAGATAATGAGATTGTTCGAACAATCAACATGAAACCTAACAACGCCATTAAAAAGAAGTCTATACCTGTACAACCACAAAAAGATTTTTCAAAACAACCAATTCTCGGTAATGTCACATTTAGGTATTTATACGAACCAGGAGAGCTTGAAGGTGGTAAAAAAGAGTGTCACCGCGCATAAAATATCTAGTATAACACGATCTACGGGTAGAACAGCAATCTATATATTAGATTTGACCGCTCCTCAACGAGGATTTACTCGTGAGCAGCTTCAAGTGATACCCGACGATACTCAATTCCCACCGCGTGGTCTTAACTAGCACCTCTTCGTCTGTTGCATTCAAGACAAGTCAGCATCACATTATCCCTAGTATGACCTACGCTGCTATCTTTTCTGTCTACGGTAAATTGTCGAGTATCTTTATCCGACCAGCAATTGCAACTCGCGCAGTGATTATTCTGTTGTTGCTTCAGCGTAATTATTAATTCAGCATCAATATCAAATTCTCTATTATTTTTTTTTGTCTTGTTGTTTATAACCAGAAAGTTGTTTCTCATTATATCATTATCAACAATATCACTTATTGTAATTTGACCATTCGATGTGATTATCCACCATCAAACAATTGTATCGGATATAGTTAATCCCTGTGAAGAATGTATCGTCGCTGCGTAACTTAGCGTCCATGGGGATTTATTAGCGCGTGATGCATCTTCGACTACGCTGATATCAAGCAGCACAATATCATTTAACACTAAATTCTGCTTTTCACTCTGTCCTGGAATATCAACTTCAATATTCTGTTTTCGTGTATCCGAAGGCCTATAACACAACGATACTGGAAGTGTTGCAAATTTTTCTTTATGCAATTCAAATAACTTCATCTGAAGTGTGTCTCTCACTATTTTTCTACTCGCTACTTTTAAATCGTTTGGTCTCCACGCTTCCCAGAAATCTTTTAATGGTGTTTCTAAAATTATTTAACGCACTATTTCACATTGGATTCTATCAGGTTGTAATCTGATTAGTTTTTTTAACTCGCGTAATTGTTCATCAAGTGCTCTATGATAGGTGTTAATTTCTTCATAATAGTCTACACAATTCTTTAGCCAATCATGTGGAGATAAACCAACAAATGGTGGTGGTTTTCCATGATCCCAGCACATGACGACTTTTGTGCTCGCGTGCAATTTCCAGTCGAGAAATTTTTGTAATACATCTAACGATACCGTGCATATCTCATCCCAATGTACGACTTGAGGAATACATTTCTCACCCATTCGTACAGGAGTCCATTCGTCACTTTTCCATCGAAAGAAACTATGATAAGTACAGGCATTTACTCCTCCTGGTTTCATATCTCTTGCAAGTCTGTGTGTCGGTGTTAGCAAAATCATATTTGATTTCCCACGAAATAATTCAATCGCACGAGTCGTTTTTCCCGACCCACCACAGCCGTTTAAATAAACGGTCTTATATCTACATATTGGATCAGATATATGCGGTGCATTAGATATTTCTGATATTTTATCGCCGCTTAAATAATTATCTTCAATCGTAACATCTGCTCATTTGGAATAGTCACGCAGTATTTCCCGCTTAATTCTCCATGACCCTCACCTCTCGTCAGAATTAGTGAATTTAGCCACTGCTTCGCTGTGTTTCGTGTCTATATAAAATGAATCAGTGGCTACTCTAACTGCGGGGTCAGGAAATCTATTTATCATCGAAAATAAATTGATAGAAGCATAAGCTAGCATAGACGCCCTCAAATATGTATACTGAAGATTTTATCCGTCTACGTAAGTAACAATTGTACCGCAGCAAATTGTGAAATTATCACTGCTGCGTTTGTATCGTTCATGTTAGCATCAACGCTACCATCAATTCGAAATGCTGACCAACAGTGAGATGCTCCATCACGCTTGAATTCATTAAAACAATCACGAATTTTACTTATCATGGTTCTATCACTTATTAGATTTTTTTGCTTATCAGAGACTCTGTCGAGATTAAATTTAGTATTTTTCGAAGGTGTAATTTTCGATAATCTCTTGAACTTCTTCATATTATAATTAAAACAAGTATTTAACTAGAGAATATATTTTATAATGAATCATTGCAAATGGCTTATGATTGGATCAGTAACCCCGTGTAGCAAATCATGCAGAAAGGAATTCTGTGAATATCATATGCAAAGCGTTCGACTCGGAAGCCTTGGTCCAATTCCATGTATAAGATGTGGGGTAGGAGTAAGAGGAATATCACAATTGTGTCTCGGTTGTGGTGGTAAGAGATACAGAGAGTTGAAGCGTTATATATGATAAGAGAGTTAAAAACTCCATTAAGAAATCCATCAATAACTCTGACCCTGACAGCGTCAATGACAAAATTATAAGAACTCCTCAAGATTACATTGATATATTTCCAAGTAATGTAATAATTCAACCAAACAATTTATTAGACAAACAATGGTATATAAATGAACCAAGATTAACGACCACACTCTGTGATTTCGAATTATGAAGCGTCCCGTGATGGTATTATCAGAAACCGTAGATTGAAGAAAATAGTTGCGTGGGATAATGGTGTGGGGTATTTGATGTTTGGCGCTGGAAATACAAAATATTACTGCCATCGTTTCGTGTATGAATGTTATAACGGATTGATCAATGATGGTCTTGTTATCGATCACATTGATTCCAATCAGCATAATAACAAATTGGATAATATAGAAGCTGTTACAGAGAGTGAGAATTTAAAACGAGGTGGAACTGGTACTTATAAATCAATTGAGAAAAGACCCGTAAAATCATTTAATACAGTAACTAATGAAGAAATGATATTCAAATAAATGGGTGAGGATAGTAGGTATTTTGATATTTGTAGACCCTCAATAAGAAAAGTTGCAGAGGGAATTTATCGATCAGCTTTTTCAAAAAAGACTGGACGAAAAATACAGTTCGTTTATGCCTAATTATGTTTTTGCATTATTATATATAGTATTAAGGGAGATAACTCGTTTAAGTGTGTTTACGGCCTATGAAATAGTTATCTCCCTTAACTTGTGTCATCTAATTTTGATGAGTTATCTCCCTTAGATTGTGTCATGATTTTCAGTGGGGATAATCAATTATCTGTTTTTGTAAGGAAACGAATCAAATATGCAAACAATTTTATTCTTTTTTTTTTCTTTCCAGTATTTGGTTCTGCTTTAATATTGTCTGTAAGTACAACAAAGATATATAGATTCGAAACTAACTATGGTTCCTCGTACTATAGATCTTATACATTCCACGTCATTCATTATATTCTACAGTAAGGCTGAGCTAATATTGATCGGTTGTCTTTAGTTACTGGTACGCGCGTAACACATGTTATTGATTTCACATTATACTGTAAAACAGTTAGTGTAATAATAAAACATGAAGTGTTTAAAAACGCTAGTCTCGTCTTTGATATTGTCAGTAAGTAGTATATAGATTAAAAATAATATAAAATTCACATGCGTTTGACGTACATCACATCTGTTTGTGTTTGACTTCCGCCATTTGTATTAGCTTACCTGTATATTATAAGAACCGTTAGTTCAGTGGAAATACAATTGTTTTGCAATAAAACGAATAAAAATGGAATATTTTACAAATAATTGTATTTTTTTAAGTACTTGGTTTTGTTCATACACAAAGGTACATGAATTCGTTCATTCAGTCAGTTGTGGTTTTGTGATCATTGACGTCATCACACCTGTTCGCTATTGATTGTATTAGCTTACCTATGTGTTATATTCAAAAACATAATATCGTATATAAGAACCGTTAGCTCAATCGGTAACGTGTCGCGGTGTCATACTGACGGTCAGGGTTCGAAACTCGTAATGGGCATTATTGCCAACGATGCCGACAGATGGTTTTAATTGGGGGTGGGATGCCTCCGAAATTCAAAATTGCAACCGTATATACCAACCACACCACGCCGTGGTGTGAATAATTTTTATTCAATGCAGGGTGATGTCGTGGGGTATATACGGTTGCAATTTGTATGTAGGAGTGTCGTCATTCATTATCATTGTATATATCCATCCATTCATTCATTGTTATATGTCGTATTGTCCCTGTGCCGTCCCTTTATCATTCATTCATTGTATATATCCATCCAATTCATTTTATATATCCATCATTTATATATGCCTAGAAACTACCCTAAACCGTAGTAATGGCATTGTGCTGTACATTCACTAAACATACCCTCTTGTGATTCTCACCCGTTATTTGACGAGTTAGATTCACTCTTAGGGGAATATGTTTCGTAATATATAATCTATTGTTTGTGCTGTTCATTCACAAAACATATCCTCTTGTGATTTTAACCCATTATTTGACGAGTTATATTCACTCTTAGGGGGATATATTTCGTAATATATAATCTATTGTTTGTGCTGTACTCCATACAATTGCCAAAAGACTCGAATGTAATTGTATAATCATTCATTGACATCATTCATTGTATATATCCATCCTTTATGTATGCCTGGAAACTACCCAAAACCTTAGTAATGGCATTGTGCTGTCCTTAACATGTAGCCTAGACACTACCCAAAACCGTAGTAATGGCATTGTGCTGTCCTTAACATGTATGCCCCGAAACTACCCAAAACAGTAGTAATGGCATTGTGCTGTCTACAAAACGGGTCAAAATTGACCCCAATTTTGTTATTTGCTTGTATTAGAAATATGTAATTCATATATGAATTCTGAAAATATGAATAGGATTATAGCTGAAATTTAAAAAAAAAAAACAAGATATTATATTATCTGACAATTTAAACCCTGACCAAATTATGTCTGACTTTCAAGATATAGAATACGGTATTATTACTAACAAATATATGCTGCCAAAGAAGTATGCGCTGATAAAAAAAAATCAGAATTGTATTAGAGACTCTCTTGCATTTTGTAGTGACGTAAGTCTGTTTGTCCCGTTATTTACTATTGTAGCAGGAATACGAAAAGAATTGGGGCGAGATTATGAATTGAAAGAGGAAGTTAATTCTAAGATTAGAAATATACGGGCGTTAATTCAAGAAAATGAAAAAGACCAGCTGGATACAACTAACGATTTGACAGTATAAATACATCACTGTTGCAAATACAATGCAAAGGTATATAATTGATCAAACAACACGAAACTAAATTAACTGAAAGATATTTTAGTGAGATCCTTTTATTGCCTGTCTATCTGAATCGGGTTATTTGATGATGACAAAATCACTACATCGTACATTAATTGGAAATTGCTTTACTGTTTTAATAATGGTCAACGAAGCTTTACCAACTAGATTGGCTCGTGAAATATTAGATTCAATTAAGAGATTTATACCAATCCGCGACTCTGTCAGGAATAAACTGCTAGCTAGACAGAGTTTACAAACGGATTTTGCTGCGGGATCTGAAGAGTTGTTTAAACCAATAACCACAGCAACGAAAGGGGTAATATCAGTTACTGAGCGAGCTATATGGGGAGATGACCCCTAGACTGGGGAAAAGAGAAAAAAAAATCTCTTATTAGTGAACTTGAAAAAATAGCTACGGAAACTGACAAAACATCAGCGTTGTTAACAAAACCCCCTCCTATTTCTCCTATTCCTCCTAGTCCAAAAAACTAGTGTTTCTTTAGTTGATAAATTTACAGAGACTGCTAAAACACTAATAAACAAACATAATTATCACGATTTAAGAGATTTTGCTATTGACAGCTATAATTCAAAGGGAGATTTTTAGCGGGTGAGTGTAAAGACGATCCAATATTACCCGATGACTGGTGTATAAAATAAATACTGGGGTTTTAGATAAAAGGATGAAGAAGTATAGAGTCTTCAAAACAGAAGTTGATTATCATAGAAAACAAGAACAACAACAAGAACGAAATCGTCAAACACCAACACCAAAACAAAAAAAACAAAAAAAGAACCTCAATGGGATGATGATGATCCTTTTGGGCGTTTACAATATGATGATGATGATGATGCACAGGGTGCAACCGGGGAGAGATTTTCTGGGAGTGGAATTTCAGATAGTGGTCTAGTTAGTTGTCCTGGTAATAATCTCAGTGATATAGCAAGATTAGAAGTTCTCATCGGAAGAAAACGAGCTGGAAATAACTCACCGGAAATAATTAATGAAGCAGCTGATATCTACATGCCGTTATTACAGGGTGGCATCATGGATATCAAAACATATCGAGATTTCATTGACGAGTTAGTTGAAAATCGTACGGATGCTTATCACAGTGACTTAGTCATCACATTAGATAAATATCATTCAAATAAGATGATCATACACTACAATCATGATAAACCTACCAGCGTCTATGTAGTTAATTCACGATTTCCAGTTTATAAAGCGTACTATGGTGATGGTCTCGGTGATACAACTGCAGGGTTATTTGCAAGAATGGCTTTAAAAGTAGCTCCGCTAGCAAAACAATTATCAATGAAAGCCATATATGTTATTCGTGATAAGGGTATTAGCGCTGTTGGAGATGCTGCCGGAAAAGCATTTTCAGCCGCGAAAGATAAACTAATAGCGCTTGTTCGGCGGCGAAGGAAACCACAATTGGGACCACTGCCATCAGAAACTAGCGTCGCTGGTGACTCCGTCATACACCAACGACCAAAGCAACATCGCAAATATGATAGCGGGAAGAGGCTTAAAAAAACACTACGTGGTCGACGACGATGAATTAGATCAACGAATATATAATAACATGTTTAAACGATCACTTGATACAGCGTTTGATATGGACGCCCCAGTGCTCAAGGATGATTCTGTACGTGATTATCAATTCTATTCTTATCACGCAGTACAACCTGATCTTCATTCAAGAATTGAACTTCAAGTCCATGATACCAGTAAATACTTTATACCGTGTGAAGCGTTCATCGAAGTAGAAGGAGATCATTTACGAGAAAATGATACAGCATATCCAGATGACTCCCAAGTCGGTTTTGTTAATAATGGTATTATGGCGTTATTTGAAAGTGCAAGATATCTCATTGATGTAAAAGAGATTGAGTCGAGAGAACGCGCGGTTGATGTTGCCACGACAATAATAGGGCTAGTGAGATATTCCGACGATTATACAAGATCGGCGGGTCCATCTAGGATGTTTGCAAAGGATAATAAGGATACTGCTTGAAAAATTCCATTTGTTTTCAGACAACCAAAGAATCGCGCTGCTGACCCTGCTAATAATGACGAAGTCGAGGATATGATTATAAACTACGATCTCCGCTACAACCTAGGAGCTGCAACACGTATGTCAATGTTGCGTGGAGTGCGTAGATTATTTTCATGCGCGATTCCACTACATCATATATTTGGATTCTGCAGAAATGTCCGAAAATTTTTCTACGGGGCGAAGCATGCAGTAGCACTCGTGCGAAAGGGTACTGACCATAACGCATTTTGGAGGATTTCAGCGGATTTACATCGAGATCATGTAAATGATGATGCCGGTAAGGTCGTTTTAACAAAACTATCATTGTGGATGCCAGTGTTGACACCAACACTCGGCACAGAAGAACGGTTACTATCATTTATGGATCGAGGAGGAAAATCATTACTGAGTTGGCTAACAACGACTACATATATTAAACAGGGAAACACTGAAGGTATATTCACATGGAATCTGGCATCGCGACAAGGTGTTTCAGCGCCGCGTCATATATTTATTGCGTTACAGGATATGACACGATTGGACAATCATACACGTAGCCATATGATATTTGATCAACTTGGGTGTAAGGAAGTCTCGCTGAGAATAAACGGACAGCAGGAACCATCCGGAGATATACAACTTGATTACGATCACAACCATATTGCGCACGTGTATCACAGGTTGTTGTCATATATGGCGCGAGATCAAAATGTCGATACTGGTTTGCAGATATCACAACACGATTTTAGTTCTCTTTATCCAATCTATTACTTTTCGTTGGAATATCTTGATTTAACAAGACAATCCGTCGTTGATATACACTTTAGAGCCCGTGTAATCCGCCCGAACTGGTCCACCAGTTGGTGGGGTACCTGCTATCCTTATCCCGAATTATAGAGCGGTTGCTGTCATTCTCAGTGATAAATCAATGCTACTCGAAGGTGTTGGTGGAAGAATGAGAGTAATTGATGCACCAGTGGAAAATATGTAACAATTAGATCAATCTGTTATTGTATAATGAAATACAGTTATATTAGTGTTGCGTTAACCCCCGGTCAACTCAAGAAATTGCAAATGGAATCAGCTAAAAAATGCGGAACCACAATAACACTGAAACCCAATCAGATGACACTTCAATGATGCTTTCAAAGATAAAAATGCGTTCAGATCACTCTCTCTCTCTCTCTCTGCGGCTGCGATCAGCGACATGAAAAAATCAGGTGGTATATTCCCATTAATAGCTGCAATTCCGGCTTTGATTGCGGCAGCGGCCCCAGCGGTGGCTAAAGCGGCGGCGTTAGAAGCCGTTGGTACTGCGGCAGGAATGGCACTAAAGAAAGCAACTGGGAGTGGGTATAAAAAAAGAAAGGAAAGGGTCTAAGACTACCAGGAACCCCGTATTCATGGTACAGCGGAAAAGGTCTGAGAATCCCGGGAACAGTTTACTAGTTGAGGACTCTTTGACTGTGGAACCTATGATTCCCATGTCAAATTTTGATTTGGTCGATGCTGCTAAAAAACTCGCGATTAAAAACTTCAGAGGTGTCTTTATGAAAGATCAATTACCGGCACAACCAAGCAGCGTTGAAACAGGTATCATTAATCTCGATAACAGCACTGGACCCGGAACCCACACACATACGCGATTGATCCACGTGCAATTGTTTATTTCGATTCATATGGATTAGAGCCGCCGAAGGAATTTATGCGTTATATAAACCGCTTAGAAACTTTTTATGAAATGAAGACTTGGTATTCTAGGCTACCAACAAAACTAATAAATTATCCACCAATATGCGGCAACGAAGTATTAAATGTCCTTGACGCTATTTCAACATCTGGAAAACCACCACATATTGTCGTAAATGAATACACTAGTAATCAATTTTTAGAGAGAGATTATAAAAAATAACATGATTGATATTTGGGGGAGACCTTTATCAGCGCTGAAGAAACCAACCACATAAATATCTGCAACCGGTGATATAAAACAATAATCGAAGATGAAATAGCTGAGACGTTGAAGTGTTGATCCTAATGCAATAGTTGTATTTCAAGATAGTCAGAGTAAATTGAAAACTAGTAATGTTTCTCTGGATGATATTTTAGTTAAACAACGAGTCGCAACCGAGAACACCGTTGCGCTATTTTCCGACCAGGGTAAACTCAAACCCGGCATGCTCGTTTCGACGATTACAGATAAATTAAAAACTCTCAACAACGAGTTAAAATTCATACAAATTTTTTTTGGTGATCCAGCGACAACATCACCGAATGTATCATTAATAAATATCTCTATGGACAATATAAAGACTGTCAATGACGAATTAAGATCGATTATGGCTTTCTTCGGCGAACCAGCGGTAATATCACCGAAGCTCACAGAAATAAAATATTCTATGTTGGAACTGGCAACACTTCAATCTAAAATTGAAGAATACATGAAACCGTTTTCAGTTTTTCGTAAAAAATATTAGAGATAAATTTATTGGAACCACGTTGGATAAAATTGAAATAAAACTCCCGTATATTAAAAAATCCATCGATGAGATGAAAAACTTTAACGGACCAATCAAAACTGATTTTCCGAGGATTTTAACAATCATTGAAAAAATAAAAATTCCCCATGAGAAAACCAACAACGTAGTATACACGATCCAACACGGATCATTTGCGTGGACTCATACAGACAATATACTAAGTATCACTGCAACCGTCAAAGGCATTTATCGATTAACGCTAGTAACACCGACTCAATTTAATATATCATCGTCGAGTTCATATGGTGTCAACAATACGATATCAACAATCATCTATAAGGATACAACCGAACAATTCATGATAGCATCCACTGATAAAGATTTGATTAGGGTTTCAGTAACATGGCATGTGGAATTCGTAGCTGATTTAAGTAAACAGCTAAATTGAAATCGTAAACTAATTTGAAAATAAAATGTCATCATCAACGGTACCTTCGGTATCTCAATATCGCTATGATCAGGCCAGAGAGTTTCATACTAAACTCAAAACTCTCACTGAGGAGTGTCAAACAAAAACAAAAAAATACCAACGAAGAATCAACGCAGTTGATGTTACCGTGTACTCAGTGAGTGGTGTAATCGCTGGGGCTGGTATAACACTATCCTCGGTGACAATGATTGCCCCGATAGCTGTTCCAATTTGTATATCAGCAGCAACAACAATCGCGGGAATAATTTCGATAATAACAAAACAAATATCATCATGCAGCCAGAGTAAACTGCACGACTACATAATTAAATTTCATGTTGTATCAACCGCGTACTCGCAATTGTCCTCGTTGATATCGTCGTCGCTCGATGATACATTTATATCCGATAGTGAGTTTTCAGCGATGGTAAATATTTATGATTCCGCGATGTCAAAACTAGAAATACAACATGAATATAATAACAATGACAACACCGCAGGAATTACCTCAAAGAATAGTGGAGAAAACAAACCCAGTACAAACTAGCATGATATCAATAACATCAACCAATCCAAATTCAGTGTGAATTTCCCTATAACAGTCCCCGTGAAGGAGATAGCGCTAGCAAAACTACGAGTGTATCACAGTTGGCCTAATATTAGGTCGGTAGCATTTGGCGGTCAACAACCGAATAATTCTTTAGTATTTGCGAATAAGAATCGCGAAGATGGAACTTCATACTGGTACATTGTTTCAATACCAACCGGATCATACCAAATTGAACAAATCAATGCTGACTTTCAGCGTTGAACAAAATCCATTGCTGGAACAGAATCGAAAATCGCTATCACGGTTCATGAACCAACACTATCATCCGCGATTGAGATAAACTCACGTAGTTATGTTGTAGATATCTATCAGAGTTCGATAAGGACAATATTGGGTTGGCCTGAAATCCCACCTCGACAAGTTAACATACCACCTGAACCACAAAACATTAGATTATGTTACTGACAGGATAAAATCCGATAATCCAGTAAAAAGCTATAGTAGTTACAACAGGTTGAATTTTTTCACTGGAATGATAGACGACCGCAACCGAAGAAACTTCACAACTCGACGAGATAAAATTACTGAAAATTTCACAGCGTTCAATAACGACATTTCGCTGTTGTTAATATCTCTTAAATCCGGTACTCTCACCCGAGATGAATTTATTAGCGTCGTAGAAACATGTAACAAAATCATCAATGACATGGAAACATTTCGTTCACAAATTATTCAAGATGTATTAGGTGACAGTAATCCTAAAACAAGAACGGAGTTTGCGACAGTATATAATACACGAGTAGAATATATTACCGCGTTCAAACTACACGGCTATATCATCTCAGAACTACAAAAATCTCTCAATGATGCCATCGATGAAGGTTTCAAAAAAATCCACGATGCATGGAATAAATTAACAGAACAACAAACAACCATCCTGAGATATAATAATGACCCAGACGGAGGTGGTAGGCATATTGCTCCTCAAAACGTCAATATATCCTGATGATAGCATTAAATTTAGTATGTGATGTTATCGAAGGAAGCTATCAAATAAATCTCGAGCGATCGAATCAAGCTCAGCAGGGATATATTCTTTATTCATTTGCACCAACAGCTCCTCCAGGATTTCTAATAATTGAGGATCCAACTAATCCAGTTTATATGCGATGTCATAATAATTCATTAACGAGAATTAAATTCAGACTCACTGATCAATCCAATAATCTAATTGATCTACAAGGTGAGGTTTTACAAATTGGTCTGTTTGTGAAATCCTAAATGATTTTCATAGTAAAAATATTGTTAAACCATAGCGGCAGAGGGGGCGAACTCCAACGACAATGGCGTCTTTTTATTTGCCATTGGACCTCTACAAGGAACAAAATCGACCTTTTTTATTTTATTTACTAGGAAGCCTCAGTTTGTCAAATAAACCTTTCTATTAAATATTAACAAGAAGGAAGCTTCGTTGACGCCTAAAAAGTTGGTCTGTTCGCCCCCTCTGCTGCTATATTTCACCATGGAACGTGTAATGATTGTATCCTTTGTATTGCAGATATTTCAATTTGTTCACCGATAACGTTTTTTAAACATAACTTTAAACGAAAGGCTTGTCATATAATGTCTTGCCTTAAACGTTAAGGTGGCTGGATGTCTTGAGGTTACATTTACTAACCAATATTTATATAAATTCTGAATATTAATTATTTATTACAAAATGTCCGACTAATAGCATAATAAACTCAGCAAGAGTTATACGAAATGTCATTACCTACTAGGAACAAAAATAACCACAAAATCATAAACGACAACAACACAAGAAAACCTACCAAATTGATAAGGAAACTTTGTGTAACAGTCTCCAACTGGCCTTAGGGCGTAGTATAAATTGCAGTAGTTGCTCTTTTCACAGCATAGCTGTCTCATTCGTAAATCCTCAGACTCAAATTCTTTTTTATGTGTGCTTGGATGAAATTTCAGAAAACCTCCAGCCCTGGGTGAATTAGAGAGCCACCCTCCAGTATTATTATCAAAGCAGCAAACCTGGAAGTTAACATACAGAATAAATGCACAGATAAATTATTTTTGATTCATGTGAGGATTAAAACAAGATTAAGTGGTATATTGTGACCTTTCACTCAAGGTCACTTCTGTTTGTCTTCTTTTTGTATGTTTTTCAAAGAAGCAAAAACGCAAAACTGTTCATTTTTTTATCGTAAAAGTGTGGATATAAGTTCCGTTTTAATCGTACAACACGTTGACTATTCTTGAGGAAAGAACATGTAATCTAAACAAATTTTGTAACTGATCGTCTATATGCTTTGCATTTAATAATGAACACTAAATGCAACATAAATTAATGTATAACTTCAGAAAAGAATTTAATTATAATCACGTTCCAACTTTCATAACTACCATCAACATATGCAGTACTAGATATGTTTAATAGCTCTTTCAAATTGAAAGATCTCCTTCAAAAGGTTAGGTGCGAAATATATGTTGATTGATATAATCAGTAAGTACAGTCTTTCTAATAATATTTAGGTCCATATTACAACATGACTATTAACTATGACGCATTTTACCCAATGCTGTGAATTTCTTTTGCATCATTTATTAAGTGCCTAACTACAAATGGCTTATGTGATGTGTTGAAATCTATTATTTGATTAGAATGATAATATTTCCTTAAAATGGTAACGAATGTGAAACTTTTTAATGTAATATGTCATATGTGGATACACATCCCTGTTTGATGATACATAATATCAGAAACGAGTTGACATTACTAAAAGAGACGATGCTAAATGTTCACCATGCTAAAAAAGGAAACTAACGCGACTGATACAGTGAAAAATGAAATGATGGATCACTGGTAGGGACACTAATGCTATTTATGTTTTCGATTTATAAAACGTTACTAATCACATCATATTCTTCTCACTATAATATATAAGCGATCATTTCCTTCTAAAATTATGATTTCTACGTAGTACATTTGGTTATGGTATTAAATTCATGATGTGGTAATTAATCTGAACGTTATATTTGACACTGGATTTAATTTCCATGTTTTACACAATAATTAAGATCATTAGATACACAAAACATTACATGTGTTTTGCATTTTGTATTGATATATGTATCCATGATTCAATCATATATGTGTGTGTGCGTGTGTGAGTGTGTTTTTAGTAAATTCCGTTTAAATTGAAATTACACGTAAATAATGTAGCCTTTATGAAAGTAACTATGTGTGGTCCTTCCACGTGTGTTGTCTTGGTATTAATTCATATATGTCCTAACATTCTGAGCTGTGTGTCCCCGGGTTTCTTTACATACACACTACACTATTATGGCATCCATTTTTAATAAATGGAAGGGAAGATAAAGGCGACCTATGTGCTTAGGATGTGTTTTTTAATTCCATCTTTTCTGATAAACTGTCTTTTATTTATCAATCACTACATTTT
This sequence comes from Unio delphinus, assembly GCA_029339505.1. Classification (NCBI taxonomy): domain Eukaryota; kingdom Metazoa; phylum Mollusca; class Bivalvia; order Unionida; family Unionidae; genus Unio; species Unio delphinus. The sequence continues at coordinate 5,973,979 of JAQISU010000086.1, forward strand.
TGTTCGAAACAAGCATGCAAGTATTAGTTCCTTTGTGATATTTTTGTTTTTAAAAATATCACTTTTGACATATTACAACTTGATACTCAATACACTGATTATTAGAAGCCATTATTGTAAACGCAAGCTGTGACAGAAATGAATATTGCACTGATTTGCTTTCTCACTTTGTTATCGTTGCTAATTTCTCGTCGATATAGACCTACTACACCTAAATCCTGATAAGATTAATATTAATATTATTTGTATATTATAAAGGTATATATTTAATTCTAGGAGTCTCTACCTTTCCATGAGGACTAAATTTAAGGCTCGGTGCAATTCCCATACAACTGGTGTTCACGTTATTGTTGAAAATCTGCTGAGGAACACTAAACCATGGGTCGTACATGATCCATCGGCTATTGCATGGGCACTTGGGCATTTCGGCTATTGTCCTATTATACTCATCTATATGGTCCTGATTTGCCTCGTACCATTCCAAACACTGTATATCAAAGTTTGATAAAGATGGCCCCTGTGACGTCAGACGATATACAAGTAATCCAGTCAGACCTGCCAAAAGTATGAAATAAGTAACAATTTATAAATTCCTTATATTTGAAATATTTTTCAAAATCAGATCTGAAATATTATACACCAATATGTTTCAGATTGAATACATTATGAGAACATTAGACCTGACATCTGATTCAACACGTTTTAATATTAGACGCATCTTTAACCTCGATAAAAACCTAACTGATGTAGCTATTCATTATTCATCACTTCTTCACTTTCTGTTTGAGCTTCCAATTGATTCTTGTTTTTCAGACCAATTATTCTGTAGTGACATGTTGACTGGTGTCTATTCCGGGCATGCAAGAAGGAAAACATTTATCTGTTTGTTAGAGAGCATACCTACATGGGAGATCAATTTCGGATGTTTTGCAAGGTGATAAATCAATCGATACGAACTGACGTCTCTGATGCGCAAAGCAGATGGTCGCAGATGCTGAATCCAAAACAGCAATACAAACTAA
>JAQISU010000086.1:5980000-6137500 GCA_029339505.1 Unio delphinus
CAGTTTAGCCAGTGAGAAAGCGCCCTTGACACACACATACACACACACACACATACACATAAACATCGCCGCACTAAGTAAATACCCAGAAATAATCCAATTAAATAACACCATCCCCCAAAGAACATTCAGAAATATAATTGAACTGCCTCAAACGACAGGGAAAATTGCAAACATATAGAAACATCTCCTAAACGCCGAAATAAATCGAAACATATAACATGTATAACAACCTTATGGAGCAATTTGTAGCCCCACAATGAGGTCACATAGGTTAATTGCCCAATCATTTGACGAGCGACTATATTACCTAACAAACTAATTCTGAAATGTATAAAACTTTTAAGAAGTAAATGGTAGACCCACAATGAGGTCACATGGGTTTATTGACCACGTATTTGACGGGCTACTACAAACACTAAAAAATCATGTTAATTCTGAACTTTAAAACAACCTAAAGAAGTAAAAAGAAGTAAAGTGTAGTCCCACAATGAGGTCACATGGGTTTATTCAACAATCATTTCACGGGCTACTAAAACACCTAAATAACATACAAATTCTGAAATTTATAATAAACTTAAGAAGTCAATTGTAGCCCCACACTGTAGTCACATGGGTTCAATGACCAATGATTTGACGGGCTACACAATTCAAAAAGCACAATAGAATTAGATGAAACATCAGGGATAACAAAGGACCTAGAAATATACATTGAATCATTTACGAAAATGACATCAGGTACAAAAACAAAAAAGGATGAACTAAGGACACCATCATCTAGGAATTAACACTCTTCTATATCTATTTCTAACTTTTTTCAATATACATAAAACACCAAAACCATCAGACCTGGCTGCAACATGCTGGATCCAAATACCAATTGATCAGTATTATCCTAAAAACTAAATCAGAAATCCAAGGTTGTATCGAACATCGAACTATCAGGAATGCGGGACTAGTACATCTGCATTAATAGGCTGTCACATGGGACTCTATACACATTGTAACAACAGCACAGAGTATTTCCAAATTGATAGGAACTAATTTAGATCTAGATACCCAGAAGAGAGGAGGACACCGGTGATGACAATCAAGATGAATGGAGGCCAAAGGAACGAGGACGCCGGTGCAAACAAACCAGAATAAGGGAAGTATGTCTAGGGCGTTTCAAGGCTGTTGACATATTTGGGCTGTCTTATGGGACCTTTCCTTACTTTCTCGCGACCAGAAACCCCCCTCAACATCACGAGACGTGAAAACCCATATTTCACAAAGCATTATTTGGTGCCATTGTACCTCTAGTACACTCCTTCCGATTGGTTAATAGGGTTGAGTGCGTGTTTGATCTATTCCCATTCACCCAGGTGCTACATTCATGTCGATAGTGCCTCAATAAGAGGTGCGACGTGACGACTTAATTAAATAGCATACTATGTGCGCATAACCGTCAGTGGGGATGTGGCATCCATTCCTTACCCCACGGGAAAAATTAAAAAAAACTTTCTTTTGACAGGTAAAACAGTGAATAATGACCGGTCGTGGCCGGTTCACTTTAATTTAACATTCATTCATTCACACGATGGTAACAAATCTGAACTAGTTTCATGCACTCCTCACCGAATATAGAAACAACACTATAATTTATACTGATGGATCAAAGGATGAGGATAAGACTGATGCAGCCTTTGTTGGTTGCAAACACATAACGAAAGTTAGTCTCCCAAGCGGTGCGTCCATTTTTTTCAGCGGAAATGAGAGCAATATACCGTGCTCTGAAATTTATCGAACATAATCGTATTTTATATAGCATTATCTCAGTATCAGTGCTTCAGTCAATACAAAATATAAAACCGGATAACCTTTTACTAATCAATGTCGTCGTCCAAAATATAAAGTTTAGTAACTCATACAATAAATTATACTGTTGGCTACCTAGCCATTTTGGTATTAAAGGTAATGAAGAATAAGACGGATCTGCTGAGATAGCTATATCCCAAGAACAATCTGAATGTATTATACTGTTTACTGATTTAAACCTCGCATAAAAAAGAACCTACTCCAGAAGTAGCAGGCGTCATGGGATGATGCAGTAAATAACAAACTTCATACCATTAAACCAACCCTAGGATAATGGATTGCTTTCTACAGAACCATCCGTTGGGAGGAGGTAGCCATTGCAAGTATTAGGATTGGTCATAAATGCATAACCCACTCCCAGATCCTAAAAGGTGAATATCCACCAGAGTGCGTTTCGTGCAATGAACGATTCACAGCTAAGCACTTTCTGACCGAGTGTTCCGACCTGTAACCTACTCGTGATAATACTATAATGTACATGACATGAGGGAACTTTCTGATATGTATGTTCAATTCAATGACTAATTTAAACGATGCCAGTTTCATATATTTTCGTTTGGAGAAAGACTGTCCGATTGTCTATCCTTACTGCCAAAATTGGCGGCTTCCTGTGTGTTATCTCATCAATTACTGCTATTTGATGCCACCCTACTAATTACTGTGTTGCAATTTGAGGTTTTCAACTCGTAAGATTGTTTTGCAGATGAACGAAGGGTCTTTAGCATGGACATTACTGCGACCGTAGTAAGTCTTATGCAAATGTATTGTAAAACTCGACATCGGAACACAATATTTTCCGACCACAGCTTGACATAGTGCTAACATATTTATAAAAGACAGTGCAATGTGGGCAAAGGTGGGATGGTAGATTGGAATGGAGAAGTTAAAAGCATATCAAGAAGAAAATGTACCTGGTGTAGCTGTGGTAGTGGTAGTCGTTTGAGTCGATGAGGCTGTGCCGTTACTACTAGTTGTTGTTCCGCTTGGTATGGAAGTAGTACTAGATGCAGTCGACGTCACCAACGTCCCTGTTGTCTGTGTTGCACTTGTACTTGGAGACGAAGTGGTTGATTGACTAGTAGATGTCGTTAAAGGAGACGATGTGGTTGGAACCTGAGTTGTTGAGGTTCGCAACGTAGTTGAGATGGTTGGCGTTATTTTCTCTGAAGTTGTACTTTCAGACATCTTTGTGGACGAACCAGTACTGGTAGTAACAAATATACTCGTTCTTGCCGCCGAAGTGCTATACGATAGCATCGAAGTGCCTGTAGACTGACTTGACGTGTTTGTTGGACTGCTACTTGTCACTGTAGAGGAAGTAGATGTCGGCAACACAGTTGTAGACTTCTCGTTTGTACTAGTAGCTGTTGGTGACAAATCACTTGTATTTTAGATTTCCTTACGTAAATCTTTATTGTAAACTATAAATTGTATATCAACAACAAGAGCATTGTTATCTAATGTAAATACCGCCCCTTATTTTCAACACCTTTTCATCTGTACTCATCAACATACTCTATTTACATCTGCCGTTGATTGTGAAGCTTCATAGTTTACTCTTACTAACATATTACCAATTTATTTTGAAATATTCAGTTTTTGATATCGGTGTTCGGTATGAAATATTATAGTACTTTTAAACATTTAAAAATGCAACATATTGTATCTTGCTAAATACGCTTAAAGTTGTTGGTACGCCGTTAAAAATCAATAGATAAATAAAACGATAATTCAATGAATGATCTCTAATGCCTGTGTAATGAATATTTAGGGTAGGCATATCATGTGTACCGTGGTGGAATGAGGAAATTAAATTAGCCAGACAGGCACAAATTAGAGCTTTAAATAAATTTGAAACACTTAATGGCACTATTCACTTCTTAAAGTATACAAATCAGGATATCACGCTCAAATACTTAAGCAGTCAAAAGAAAACACTTGGCAAAAATACTGCAGTAGTATACATTTTAGAACTAATTCCAAACAGGTTTGGGATCAAATTAGAACTATCAGTTTAAAGCACACCCTTAAAATAAACAACACAGGTAACAATAAGGAAATAGCTGACTCATTAGCCCAACACTTCAAAACAATGACACGGAATAACAACCACACCGAAGATTGTCAAAATCACAAAGCTGAAACTGACATTAAATTTAAGGAACTATATAAAGACCTGTGACCCAAACTATCACATCTAAATACAGACATCACACTATATGAATGGGAACAATCAATTAAAACCAAAATATAATCTTCACCTGGGGAAGGCTAATTAGGGTATGTAATATTTAAAAACCTACCCATTAACTTGGTTGACAATAATAAAAATGCTAAGCAAAATACGGGACACAGGAAGGCTACCTAAAAAATGTAAAACAGCGATAGTAATACCCATACTAAAACCAAATGCATATAGAAACAATATCAATTCGTACAGACCCATCTCTCTCACTAACAACATAGGCAAAATAATGGAAATAATTATAAATAATATACTTAAACACCACCTTGAAAGTAACAACTTGCTTTCTGAAAATCAATGTGGCTTTAGAAATTTAGAAATAAAAAGATCCACTTCGGATCAATTAACAAGATTTGAACCCTGTATCAAACTGGCATTCAGCTCTGTAAGAAAAGCGGATATATACTTAATTGCGATATTTATTGATCTGGAAAAAGCGTTTGACCTTGTATGGACCAACGGCTTTATAGTCAAATTAATCATAACGGCATTATGGGTCGTATGTTCAACTTTATAGAAAATTTCCTGACAGGCCGCAAAATTATAACTAATTTAGGGGCAACTTACTTTGAGAAACATACCCTTGACAATGGAACTCCACAAGGGAGTGTACTCAGCCCCACCCTCTTTAATCTAATGACAAACGACCTTGACCCAAATTTGGCATCACCTAAAATTGGATTATCACAATTTGCTGATGATAGTAGACTATTGAGAGCAGTCATCCCCTCCAACCACCATCATATGGTTGAACTTCAAACCAGCTTCAATAAGATAGGAAAATGGGTTGATAAATATGGCTTCAAACTATTGCACCAAACAACGGTAGCTGTACTTTTCACACCACGTAAAATACTCACACAATATCCCAAATTAACAAAACCAAATAAATAAATAGCATTCGTAACAGAAGCTAAATGTCTGGGTATGTACTTTGATGAACACCTAACATGGGCGCATCATATAGATGAACTAGTTAAAATAAGCAACCAGGATATAAATCTCTTAAGAAGCCTCAAAGGCACTCAGTGGGGTGCCAGCCAAGAAACTATTTTAACACTGTATAGGGCATTAATAAGATATAAACTTGACTATGGGTGCCAAGTATACACCACGGCACCCAAACTTCACTTAAAAAAAACTAAATAAAATAGAGAGAAAAGTCTTACTCATTGGTACCGGCGCACTGCCATCAAACGCGACTTCCGAGCTACAGATTTTAACAGGGGAACTGCCTTTACATTTTACAAGGCAGGAACTCATCTTTAAATATGCATCCCGACTGTCGACCCATGCAAAAACGCACCCAAGTACCTGGTTATCAACAAATGCAAAACACCCTTTAGAAAAACTCTCAAAACACCACCTCTATTAGAAATCTAGTTCATGAATTAAAAACTGAAATTTTCCAAGTAGAAGACAACATAATGTACGACAAAGAACCTTGGAGCAATTTTCGAACGAAAGTAAATATATCCCTATTAGATAAAGAAAACAAGGAAAACCAACAAAACTATTTCAGAACATCAGCATTAGAACCAAAAAATAATCAATATCAAAATTGAAAAAATATTAACACCTAGCACTCAAAAATAACAAATCCTTTTAAAACAGCTGCTGCAATGGTAATTCCAGAACATAATATTGAAATAGGCATACGTCAACCCGACCGTTGCTCCAATTATTCATCTGATGTTTGGGCCTTACTAGAAGCATTAAAGTGGATTGAGGAAAATGCCCCCCCCCAAAAAAAAATAAAAATGAGTATTACCGACCAGCTAAGCGTCCTAGCCTCAATCCAAAATAGCACACAAAACCTAGAGACAGTTTCTTAAAACAAATTAACCTAATACTGAAATCCCTAATTCAAATAAACTAGTAATAGAATTTATGTTGATTCCATCCCACATTGACATCAGAGGTAATGAGATAGCAGACCAACTTGCTAAAAACAAACTCGACAAACCTAATTACATGCCACTTAAATATAGCCAAACTGAACTATATAGTTTAATTAACACAATGATTAATACAAAATGGAAAACCGATTGGAACATAAATACATAAGGTAGAATATTACACAATATCATCAAGGATATTAGTCGAGTACTCAAACCACCCAGGTGCGCAGGTTATGAACAATCTAAAATAAATAGAAAAATATTAGGAAAAACCAAACTGACACACAGCTTTGGAAAATACATAACACCCTGCCCACATAACATTAATTGCCACAATTGTAACAGCCCAGAACATTTACACGATATCGTGAAAAATTGTACAAAAAACACATTAAGATGCAAACAACTAAACATCGCCGCATTAAGTATATACCCAGAAGTAATCAAATTAACTAATACCAACCCTCAAGGAACATTCACAAATATAAGTGAACTGCTTAAAACAACATGGTTAATTGCAAAACTATAGAAACATCGCCTAAACACATAAATAAATCGAAAATTATAACCTGTATAACAACCCTAAGGATCCATTGGTAGCCTCACAGTGAGGGCACATGGGTTAATTCACCAATCATTTGACGAACCACTAAATCACCTCAATGCCAAACTAATTCTTAAATGTATAAAACAATAAGACGTCAATGACAAATCATTTGACGGGCTACACAGTTTAAAAAACCAAATAGAATTAGAACTTTATAACAACATAACGAAGCAAATTGTAGCCCCACAATGATGTCACATGGGTTCATTGACATATCATTTGACGGGCTACTACAACACCTAAATAACATAATAATTCTGAAATTTATAACAAGCTTAAGAAGTCAATGACCAATCATTTGACGGGCTACATAATTCAAAAACCAAATAGAAATAGATAAGGCATCAGGGATAACCAGAGACATAGAAATAAACATTGAAGCATTTAAGAAAATAACATCAGGTACAAAAACAAAAGGGTGGACTAAGGACACCATCATCTAGGAATTAACACTCTTCTATATCTATTTCTAACTTTTTTCAATATACATAAAACACCAAAACCATCAGACCTGGCTGCAACATGCTGGATCCAAATACCAATTGATCAGTATTATCCTAAAAACTAAATCAGAAATCCAAGGTTGTATCGAACATCAAACTATCAGGAATGCGGGACTAGTACATCCGCATTAATAGGCTGTCACATGGGACTCTATACACTTTGTAACAACAGCACAGAGTATTTCCAAATTGATAGGAACTAATTTAGATCTAGATACCCAGAATAGAGGAGGACACCGGTGATGACAATCAAGATAAATGGAGGCCGAAGGAACGAGGACGCCGGTGCAAACAAACCAGAATAAGGGAAGTATGTCTAGGGCGTTTCAAGGCTGTTGACATATTTGGGCTGTCTTATGGGACCTTTCCTTACTTTCTCGCGACCAGAAACCCCCCTCAACATCACGAGACGTGAAAACCCATATTTCACAAAGCATTATTTGGTGCCATTGAACCTCTAGTACACTCCTTCCGATTGGTTAATAGGGTTGAGTGCGTGTTTGATCCATTCCCATTCACCCAGGTGCTACATTCATGTCGATAGTGCCTCAATAAGAGGTGCGACGTGACGACTAAATTAAATAGCATACTATGTGTGCATAAACATCCGTTGGGATGTGGTACCATTCCTTACCCCAAGGGAAAAAATAAATAACTTTCTTTTGAAAGATAAAACTGAGTAATGACGGTAGTGGCCGGTTCATTTTAATTTAACATTCATTCATTCACACGATGGTAACAAATCTGAGGCACAACATTGCATCTTCCAGAACACTTTTCTTGAAATCCTCACCGAATTTAGAAACCACACTATAATTTATACTGATGGATCAAAGGATGAAGAAAATACTGATGCAGCTTTCGTTGGTGGCAAACACATAACGAAAGTTCGTCTCCGAAACGATGCGTCCATTTTTCAGCGGAAATGAGAGCAATATAACATGCCCTGAAATTCATCGAACATAATCGTATTTTATATAGCATTATCTAAGTACCAGTGCTTCAGTCAATACATCATATAAAACTGGATAACCCTTTACTAATCAATGTCGTCGTCCAAAGTATCAAGCTTAGTAACTCATACATTATAGTATACTGTTGGCTACCTAGCCATTTTGGTATTAAAGGTAATGAAGAATAAGAAGCATACGGATCTGCTGAGAAATCTATATCCCAAGAACCATCTGAATTTAAATTACCGCTTACTGATTGTAAATCTCGTATAAAAAAGAACCTACGCCAGAAGTGGCAGGCGTCATGGGATGATGCAGTAAATAACAAATTTCATACCATTAAACCAACCCTAGGATAATGGATTGTTTTCTACAGAACCATCCGTTGGGAGGATGTAGTCATTGCAAGAATTAGGATTGTTCATAAATGCATAACCCACTCCCAGATCCTAAAAGGTGAAGATCCACCAGAGTGCGTTTCATGCAATGAACCATTCACAGTTAAGCACTTTATAACCGAGTGTTCCTACGTGTAACCTACTCGTGATAATACTATAATGTACATGACATGAGGGAAGTTTCTGATATGTATGTTCAAGTCGATGACTAATTTCAACGATGTCATTTTCAGATCGATTGATTTGGATAAAGACTGTCCGATTGTCTATCCTTACTGCCGAAATTGGCGGCTTCATGTGCGTTATCTCGTCAATTACTGCGATCTGATGCCACCCTACTAATTACTGTGTTGCAATTTGAGGTGTTCAAATCGTAAGTTTGCATTGCAGATGAAGGAAGGGACTTAAGCATGGACATTACTGTGACCGTAGTACGACTTATGCAACTGTATAGTAAAACTCTACATAGAAACATAATATTTTCCGACCACAGCTTGACATAGTGCTAACATATTTATAAAAGACAGTGCAATGTGGACAAAGGTGGCATGGTATATTGCAATGAAGAACATAAAAGCATATCAATAAGAAAATATACCTGGTGTAGCTGTGATAGTGACAGTCTCTTTAGTCGATAAGGTTGTTCCGCTACTACTAGTTGTTGTTCCGCTTGGTATGGAAGTAGTACTAGACGCAGTCGACGTCACCAACGTCCCTGTTGTCTGTGTTGCACTTGTACTTGGAGACGAAATGGTTGATTGACTAGTAGATGTCGTTAAAAGAGACGATGTGGTTGGAACCTGAGTTGTTGAGGTTCGCAACGTAGTTGAGATGGTTGGCGTTATTTTCTCTGAAGGTGTACTTTCAGACATCTTTGTGGACGAACCAGTAGTGGTAGTACCAAATGTACTCGTTGTTGCCGCCGAAGTGCTAGACGATATTGTGGAAGTGCCTGTAGACTGAGTCAACGTGCTTGTTGTACTGCTACTTGTCACTGTAGAGGAAGTAGATGTCGGTAACACAGTTGTAGACGTCTCGCTTGTACTAGTAGCTGTTGGTGACAAATCACATTGTATTTTAGATTTCCTTAAGTAAATCTTTATTGTAGACTATAACTTATATCATCGCCAAGAGCATTTTTATCTAACGTAGATACCGCCCCTTATTTTCAACATCATTTCATCTGTACTTATCAACATACTCTATTTATATCTTCCGTTGATTTGGAAGCTTCATAGTTTACTGTTACTAACATATTACCATTTTATTTTGAAATATTTAGTTTTTTATATCGATGGTCGGTATGAAATATTGTAGTGTTTTTAAACATGTATAAATGCAACATATTGTATTTCGCTAAATAATGTTAAAGTTGCTGGCGCGCCGTTAAAATCAATAAATAAATAATAAAAAAAAATCAATTATCTATAATTCCTGTTTGATGTGGATCTAGGGCATGCATACACAATATTGTACATGCCATTTCTGCCTGGCATGCTTTATTTGGCGTTTAAAGACCACATCTCACACGCTAGACAAAAGGTATCTATATGTCGTTTCTGTGTATAGTGTATAATAATTATTTGTAACAATATTGTTATAATACAATATGCACAAATTGATAGTTTAAGTAACACACATTTTATTATATGATACTGACGATAACTCTACATATCCAGTTCTATAACGCTCTCCTTTAGAATAGTTTCTCATATTGGACAGCGGCATGAATAGGTACCGTTGGTATTTATGCACCTGTCATTGTGTACACATGGATATTTCATGCATTCATCGTTAACTGAAATCAATGCTTTAACAACGTACACATTTAAACAAGTTTATTATGATAATTGTATTTACATTGAGCAATTACAATGTGTTAACATGCGCATTTATGTGAAGAAAGCTATTCACCATTTCAGATTCCCACGACAAAATTTATTGCAAAATGTTGTCAACCGTGTAAAAAACTCATGAAAAAACGAAAGTGAATTAATACAAGGCTGCAGTGCAAAATGAAATACTACTCACGTGATCTGCACGTAAGACCATCAGATAGAAGGGTCAGGCCATCAGGGCAATCACACACTTTAAGACCACCAGGTCGAGGAAAACAAAAATGGCTACATCCACCATTTATGCTTGAACATCCATTTGTACCTAAAATAAAATATGTGCCAAAGTCGAGTTATATTAGATACAATAGAGAAAATCAATGTTAGTTGTATATATTTTCAAATAAATAGGTACTGTTTTAAGATAATAGAGTTTCCAAATTTAAAATGTACATCAAATTTATAGATCTAAAGGAGATCGACATATTTCCTTTAGTTGAAGTCTGTATATATATACAAAAATAGTTACTCATATTTATTAAAGCATGTCTTAAATTTCCCGCACGCATATTCATGTCATCGACATACAAATAGTTTTATACAGTAAAAATGGTAATACAGAGTTTGGTCCTTTATTGTAAATAAGAATTCATTCATAAAGCTTCAAAACGTTAAATTTGTAAATAAGTAAATTGGAAATCAAATTATCGAATACTAAACCAAAACACAAATATTCTGTGTCTAACAATGGGTATTATTTGCATGATTCTTAACTGTGCTAATTTAAATTGTATTGATTCCTTATCAAGGTAATACTAATGCTAAACTAATTATCACACTATATTTGTGAATTATACTGTTTTTAAGAAACGTCCGTTTAAAGCAAAAATTCATAGACGTGATGTAAAGTTAAACTTAGTTAACAAATTGCTGCATCCATTTAGTCATCAGATGCAATATACGAAGTAATATGTGTCTATTTAGGGTATATGGGGAACAGATTACAGACCCATGGGGCTGTATATGGTCAAGGTTTAAAAAATTACACTGCAGCTTTATAGCGGCTATGGGAATTGAGACTATTAGGCCTGTATAGCGTCAAGGGAACGGGTAGGGGTTGCATACAATATATATTGAAGATGTGAGGTGAAGTCACGGTACTGAATATTGGTAGCAAGGTTGCAACAATGTTGCAACAATGGTGTGCACCCAGTTCACCTCAGTGTGGAGTAAAGACATACTACCCAATATACATTGAGTGATAGAATACACACAATATACAACATACAATTTACAACATATACAAAATACACAGGGACAAACAGTTCACATACGTTTGTTGGTAGAGGCAAATAAATCAAATATTTTCTAGACCAATGACCAATGAGTTGCCCTGGAAAGGACCGTTGAGGATTATGTTACATCATTACGTTAACAAAGAGGCCATCTCAGATTTTCGTTTCTTCCTTTCCTCAAACCATTTCTATACGTTTGATCGGTATATAAGTACTCTCTTCAAAGAGACTTGCCTCTCCATATAGATCCTTCTTTTCCAAAGAGCTGTATCAGTCATTCGGTTGGTTGTCCATGATAATCCGATATACATGGGATAGTCCGGGTTGAATAGCGTTGATGATACGAGGATAGACGATGCTACGTTTGTCCACATCTTGTGACGAGAACAGGTAAATGGATGCAATGTTCTGCGGTTATTTATAGTGGAAGAGTGGTTCGAAACAGTTTCACCAATCCAAACATGCGTTACAAAATTCAGTCGCAGTGCAGTCGCCCAATCCGAAGAGAGTGGTCTGTGACGTCACATTTTCTATATAGGTGCGCTAGCATCTGTGCATCGTGAATCGATGCGATATTTTCCAATCATGACGAAAACTAATAAGACAATGCATTTTGATGCACCGGCCTTGGAGACAAGAAGAGAAGCGATGAAGAGGCAGTAGCTACTGAAGTCAACACACTTTAACTTCCAGCCCCATTTTAGTTATGATTTAGCAGATTTAATGGATTCTCTCTCTTCTTCGTAAGAATATATTCCTATATTAGTACGTTCGCCAACCTTTTCCTTTATTATACGTTGAGAATTATAATCAGAGACAGACATAAGAATTGGAGAAATCTTTACAGCAGCAGGAAAAAGTAGAACAAGCTGTTCTCCTTCATCAGTAATAGCAAGAAGAAAAAGCAGAAAGGAAACGACGGAAATAAGAAGAAGCAGTCAAGAAACAACGTTCAGGAGAGAAGGAAGACAATGGAAGTCAAACGGTAACGGCACTGTTAGACATTCTGACTGAGGTAAGGGGTCTGAAAATAATGTAATTTACTTCTTTAATATGGCTCAAGAAAAACAGACCTTCTCGAACTAAACAGCCCAATCCCGTCACTACGCCTGAGATACCAACATTTGTGATACCGACAAAGTCTTCAATAAGAACCCGTGCAGAAGCAGGCCTTGGTTTTGACAGGGACTTAAGACAGTTAAAGCTGATTTCGTCCATTCTTGATTTTTTTTTGATTAAGAAAATAAACATCCAATGGTCCATTTTACTATCACTCACTTCTTTCAAAAAGAGATAGTACTCGTTTTGCCAAAATCAGTTAGAAATTAAAATCTCTTTTTACCCCAATGTTGTACTTGTGTAGGTCCTTATTTTGAAAAATCAAAACCAAGATACACTTACGGTTTTCTTGTATCTGGTCAATTTTGGTAAAAATGTTACAATCCATTATCATAAAACAGGACATCATAACTTTAATACGTTCATAGAGTTATTCTGTTTATTGTCTGTTATTTTCTCTGTTTTGTGAAGCTAGTCACTGTCACAGCATTTTCCTTCCCTCCTTCTTCGTCACTTTTGTCTCGTCTTCTTTTCTTGTCTTTGTAAACATGTCGTGATCTTCCTTTGGAGAGGGTTAGTCTTCTTTTTTCCTGTCTGTGATTCATATCCTCCTCCTGTTCATGGATTTTTAGGGCATTTTGGAGACCAATGTCCTTTCTCTTTACAATGATAACTGATGTCTTGAATGTTATCCACTCTGGCACTTGTTTTGCTTTCTTCATGGGCTAGGCATTATGTAGTCCAATGTTACTTCTTACTGACATAGCAAGTATCCTGACTTTTATCTGGAAAGAGGGGGAGACTTGCGCGTCGGCTTGTCTGAAAAGACTTTCGAATGACACCACGCAATGCTCTGATCAGAAGTTTAAATTGCTGAGGTTCTTCTATAGTTCTGGTTAGTTTGTGATTGAAATGAATACTGGCAGGTTAGAGACTAATACTTTAGATATACACTGTTATGTTATATAAGGAGTTAATGTGTTTTAAATGCAGTCATTTGACTTTTGCAGCCAAAATGAAACGATTGCATCAATTGTGTAGACATAATTAAAAGAAGAAAATAAGTGACATGAAAATGATTTATCGTCTCGCACAGTAGCTAAAGTCTTGGCTCAAATTTGTGTCAGTGACTTTGAAGATGACAGGAGTGAAGCCAAATCAAGACCCAGATAATCGATGTCCAAGCAAAGTTCATCAGTGAACACTGAAACGTTATACTACATTCTAGAGACGGAAAATTGCTCCTTTAGAAAATATAGAACTGCATCTTACGTGTACGCGATGAAGGTTAACGATTTCATGGCCAATTCGATGCAGATGGGTTCATTTCCAACGTCTGTAATTATTTGGTACATACACTGAAACAGCTTCAGTCAAGCAAAAGAAGACGATCGTTTCTGATTTTCCATTCATCACGATGGCTAAAAGTCTTCCGTTTTGTCGAGTTAGGTAGACCAGCAGAACTGACAACTTCCAATGTCTTTTACAACATTCAACATTTTATACGATCCTAATGATAAATTTTACATAACCGATGAATAGGCGACACTGTTAATATCAACTTTTCTCTTCCCAAAGGGACAGGAAGCAAGAAAGAGTTTCAACTTTTGAAGCACCAACATAAGTCTAGTCCAAATTAACGATTCTCAAGACCAGATGTGCTTAGCCCGAGCCATCGTCGTGGGACAAATGTATGCTCACAATAACGACACGGCTGAATGTGAAAGAGCTTGAGAGAACATTCGATAATAAGACCGACCCAAACACCAAAGAGAAGCAGAACTCATGTTAGAACACGTGGGGCTATCAAAACACGTGCCCTGTGGCATTCCTCGAATGCAAAAGTTACAAGAGGTATTAGCTCCACGTTACACCTTGAAAGTTAACGTATGACACTCAAAAATAAGTAAGCGATTTCACAATACCAAATTTGAAATGAACTTTTAACTAACAAATATTCGTTCTCATTTTTAAACATTGTTTTGATATCATTGCCAAACGTGTTTTGCTGTGAATCCGGAAATTCCACCCGATTATCTTCTTAATCCCATCGGTAAATGGCTTTGGTGAAATGATACACCCTACATAAATATAAAAAATATATCGTCAAAAATAAAAACAGTTTTACGCTAGAAGTTTATGACACCCAAATGTAACAAAACTTTAGACGCTACGAAAACACATCCCAACACTAAACGGTCAACCTATACATTCAGGCTATTCGTTTAACGGGTCAACTTGTGGTGACCACGATTGCTAACAGGTTCAAACCAGTGCTTGGTGAAGCCATGGGATAAAAAGACAGAAAAAGTGTTACCTTTGAGTAACACAAAATTGGTCGTAGCCTAATGATCACATTTTTGAGGACACAATTTTGCGCATTACCTTTTGTTCTGAATAGTTTGATATTTTGGGAGGAGACCTCAGGTTGATCAAGATTAAAAACGAAAAACCAACCGTGCCGACTAACTTGGATTTTGGGAAATATGTTAGATTCCCTGCAGAAATGCACCTACTACTCAATTGAATGTTTGTCTTCTCCGATGTGTAGGATTATGTGGTGTTGGGACAACGTGGTGTGACACACTACTGAACCGTTACTGTGCGTCATTCCTTTCAAAGTGGATTCTGTTACAAATGCTGATGAGGAAGGTGGAAATACCTGTCACGTTCACCGTGAATTTGTACATCCGATTGTATCAACAGGATTGCACGCCTTGAAAGATGCCACATTGGATCATGGCAAAAGAAATTATCAAAAAAGTCATCATCGACAAACAAAACCTTAAATAGTCTTTCCTCAGAAAAAAAACCTTATTGCTTCAAACGAGTAAAGAAATGTTTAGTCGACGAGAGGCAGAAAGAGACGACCAAGACATCTCTCCTGGGTCCCTCATACCTCTTGAGCCAGAAAGACTAAGACAAGAGGACCGTTACAGACTTAGACGCTTTGTTTATTCAAACAATCATTGAGAGGCAAATATGATGCACCGAGATTCTTGCCCAAATTCCACGTCGGAACTGGATATATTTGCCATGAACTCACTTTAATGATCATGCAAGAATCCGAATGAGTCAAATTTAAATCCCGTCTCCTCTTTGACGAATTCAGCTTCCATCGAGTTTGAAATCAGAGCTCACCCGGAAGATTACATCGATCTGAATAGAAGTTTCTTGTATTCGAAATTGCAATTGATCGAATGCGGACAACGCTCTTCCGGGAACCGATTATAGAGTATATCCAGTCAACAATTTCACGCATTCATTGTACAGCGATGTTGATTTGTATTTGCATCAAAACCTGGTCAGTAGTAGCATGGATACTTATCCTTACCGAGTTTACTTAGAAAATCTCTAGACGTACGGAAAGGAAGCCAAGAACACTCATCTGGATGCTTGCGTGGTTTGAAAACTTTATTCGAGGATAAGTTTAACGACACAGTCCTGACAGCAGATGGCGATCCTCACAATGAGGGTTATAACGACAATCGAAAGTAAATCTTGTATGGATGTAGTTTAGAACTGTTTGATAGTTTACATTCGGATATGTGGTTTCAAGAGAAATATTTGCTGAACGATGTGGATGTTTGCATGAGATTGAATTGTAGCATTACCGCTTTGCATTTGATGATCGTGCCAACGAATACAAAACCCTTATTCCAGAAGCAAGGTAATTCTTGCGTCGTGTGGAAGTGGAATATAACACACTTTGAGTAGAACAACAGCCATGTATCCGATACGACGCGTGGCAGTACAAACTTCACCATTGTCATTGAACGCCGATCTAAGATCGAAGACCATCTGTTCCAAGGACATTAACCCAAATGTTTAATCATTGGTATCGTTAGCAATGCAGCCTTCAACGGTGCCCACAATGAAACTACTTTCCAGTTTATGCCCTAGAAAGTATCTAAATTGGAAGTCAGTTGCGATTGCATAACCTTGTGTACCCGACCCTTAACATTACCCATAATAATTTGAACACGTACTTGTCGCTGTACGAAGCTACATGACAGTTAGTATCCATCAGCAGTCACGGCAATTAGTACGAATTTTATGCAGGAGGTTTCACTTTGTGGGCTTTTGACTGATTTCACTCCGGACCAGTTCCAACCTATAAAATCAAGTCAAATGTGTGTGAAACTTCAGTTTTGAGATGCTCTTACTGAGATGGTGAACGGCTTCATGTATGCCGAATTTGATAATATTATAGGAATCAACAGTTTGAGAAACGTCATTATAGAGCATTAGAATCTGTGGAAGCCATCTCCCAGGAACCAACTAGGTAGCCGTCTATTTTCGTAAAGAGGGATGTGTGAAGTATTTTGATTCATATGGAGTGCCACTTTTGGATGACGACATGATTGACATCATGAGAAGAAATGCTCATACGACACGAATCAATAAAAACAATTCACATATTTCACAGTTTTCACTTCTTCAAAACGTTGTCAACCGTGTAAAAATAATGTTTGTTTGAAGAAATTTGTTAATTGTGTATGGTTCATGGTTAGTTGTTTGTTATTGGAATAAAACTGTTGTGTTTTGAACAGATATTTACTTTTGTCGTTTATTTTCAAAGTTCCATCTATATCTATGCCTTTTGTCTTCTCACTATCCCACACTCTAAAATTAGCTTTTCGACCGAACTAAAAAGCGTATTGCATAGATGTTTTCTCCAGTGACGATCCGGGGTTCAACATATCCCCGACTAAAACAGTCAGCATGCTCTTCTGCTCAACCAACAAAAACCTATATACTTAAAGCTATGTATACAGAATTAACCCAACCAATTCGGAATAGGGATGTGCTGCCTGGCAATGCTCCTAAATGACGCACTCAACTGGAAATCGCACATAAAACAAATTATCCAAAATGCCAGAAAGAAATAAATATGCTTAAAACATTAAGGGCGCTAATTCCTTCCCTTATGTGTGGATAGAAGACTCTGTAATTTTTGATAATATATTATGTTCTTTGTTTTTCTTTCTCTTCTGTGTGGATAGTATAAATTGGAGTCTTTGAAAGTGGATCTTGTGGTTTGTTTTTTCTTCCCTTCTGTGTTGATAGTAGAGTTTGTGATTTTTCCGCAGTTTATGTGATTTGTTTGTCCATCCCTTCTGTGTGGATAGTACTTTTCGTGATTTTTAATAGTATATTTAGTGGTTCGTTTTTCCTTCACTTTGTATATGAAGTGAGCATAAGGGATGTTTTCTTTCACGTTCGTGCTTGACATAGATAAACGTCATTTCCGCCATTCTACGGAATAAGCAAAACGAAGATGACCAATGAGTTCTTAAACAATTGAGAAAACGTTAGTTTTTGGTAATGTATGTAGGCTAAATGGTCGAAAGGCTAGATAAAGAATGGACGTATTCAGTTACTAAAGACCTTGTGACAAATCAAATAACAAGCCTGAACGTAGCCATGGAGATTGTATTAAGTATGCTACTGGAAGAAGTGGAGAAACTCAGAGGTTTAAACCATCCTCAGTATGTGAGATTTGGAAGTTTGAAGGAGACACTTGACAATGTCATCCAAGTCTTCTACAAAAGATATTGTATTAGACAGAGTGGTCCTGTGTAAAATGAGAAGTGGACCAGATACAGAAAGCTGAATGCAATATGAAAAAGGTGTTGGAATATGAAAAAGGTGTTGAAAGTAGAAGTAAAGAAAATTATTGATACCTGGGCAGGGGAGAAAAAGGATGATGTAAACAAAAAGAAGAAAAAGGAATTTAAACGACTGAACATTAACTGGATGAAGGTGCAAGATAAATTAATAGCCATGGAACTGGATGTCATAGATGGAAAAGACGACGAAGAGAGTAATCATTGGAAAAGTCAGATACTGGTGGAAAAAAAACTGGATAAAATAAAAGAATAACCCAAAGCCCTTTTCAGAGCCACTCATGGGTCTCGAAAATATTTGCTTTCTTTGCCACAACCAACAAACTAATGTGAAATGTTTGTCTCGGTATATTATTGTATGTTGTATATTGTATTTTGTATGTTGTATGAGTTATGTCACTCTATGTATATTTTTGAATATATCCTTACCTCCCACTGAGGTGAACCCAGTGCACACCTGTTCCTACCATTTCTGCAACATTGTTGCAAAATTGTTACGAATCTTCAGTACTGTGACGTCACATCAAGTAACATCTTCCATCCCTCAGTACTGTGAAGTCACACCAAGAAACCTCTTCCATTCCTATTGTCCCTATACAGCACTCAATAGTCCCCGTGTTCAATTTTCATTGCCTCTATACAGATCCAGGGTGATTTCTAAAATCTTAACCCTATACAGCCACATATTATTACTAATATATACATTGTATTGAAATTCAATCTTAATATCAAATCCTTGTTTCAGAACAAATACGATAATATTACTATGCTACTCATCGTTGTGTAAACGCGAGGGACTTCTAATGTCGCTGCAAATTCATTATGAACCGCTAAAGAAAGGACACTTTTTATCCTCTGTAATAGTTATATATGGTCAGTATGTGAGAGCACATACATATCATTAAAATCATTATAATCATTATAATCCATTTCGTAACGTGATGATGTCTACATGAGGATGGTTTACTGAAACGAACATTACATACTAACTTTGAAATTGTTGGAATCCACACATAACTCAATACCATATATGTAATTATTGCACATACGATTATAAAATGAAATGACATTAATGCTTTTTTGACATATATTCCTATGTTTTTTTTTTTGTCTGAGAAACAATCCGGTGGCAAAAGTGATTTTGGTGGAGCAAAGACAAGGGTCGCAGATAAATATGTTTATAATCACTTTCAATTTTTTGTATGTGTACCTTGAGACACCGTTTCATTTGAATGTATATAAATATCAATGCTGTATCCGCCATTGTATGGACTAACGTAGACCAGGTTACTTCCATCTGTTCCGATTCTCATCACAGACCATCTAGAGAATAAAATTAGTATCGTGAAGCATCAAAACGGGGTGAATCAAAAAGACATAAAACCTTGAAAGTAATCATAATAGTATAAACGATAAAAAAGGATGATGGCGACAATTATATGACCATTGTGTGCGTTTTATTTATATATTACAATGCATTTGTTATTGATATTAATGATATTAATTAATTGGGCAATGACATATATTCACTTATAAGCATACAAATATATTATCTGAACGGAATGATGTAAACTTATTTGGAGAGAAAATCAACCGCGTTCAGTTGGATCCCAGGCATGAATTAAAACTATACATTTCAATAGTTGGTATGTATTGCAATAGTTACAAGACCTAATAAAAATATCAATTGTTTATATGTTGGAAGTCACGATTCGTAATTTATATGAAAATAAATAAGATTTGTTGTAACAAATAAACCACACTAACGACACGAATATAAAATGAATCAACAAGATCAATCAGGGTTACATACCTTTGCCGATATCCTGTGATATAGAGGTGGGATTGATATAAAGCAATTTTGTAGAATTGGGCGCCTTGTTCAAAGTAAATAATCTGTCGATTTGTGCCGTCCACATTAGCTCGCTCTATCCTAGAATAAGCACTATCACACCAATACAAAATTCCCGCTGCAAAGTATTTAACAAGCCTATTAATTATTTAGCAAGCACATGAAGTTTGCTTTAGATATACATGTCCAAGTCCTTTTGTTACTTTTAGCAAAATATCAGTTTGTATTTTGCACAATCTGGCTTTACTTATATATTAGGGTCGGCAAAATTCAATATTACGGTGTTTTAATAATTAGAGAGTCTGCTTCACTTTGCTTGAATCATATATGGTTTGAATGTTTGTCAGGATTGTCTTAAGATAAGAAAAAACTTTGAAATGGAATTAAAAACGCATGCAAAACTAGGTTTAGAACAGAGAAGATAATATGATATCTCTAATTGCATGGCTAAGAAATTATTTAAACTGCAAGAAAATATAGTTTAGTCATATAAACTCTAAATTTTAAATCTATCAAGACTCGTGCGTACTTACATTAAGTAGTATATTAGCACAATGCATGGATTCAAATTATCAAATATATAGCAAAATCACAACAACTTAGTAATGCCTCAGCATATAGGACATTTGTTTTTTAGTCTCCCTTTGAAAGACGATACATAATAGGTAGTTAAATGTATAAGGAATGGAAATAAAAACAAATATGCTGCTAAACGAAAATTAAAATTATTGTGACTTTACAAAAAATGGGAAATATTTTACTCGCGACTGCATCGGAAATTTGACCACACTTTTATGACGCCGATATTTAACCCAATTCCCTTTTTTATGAAATACATCAAATTTATGCGCTGAAAATAGTTATATCATGTACGTCAAACTAATTGCGTAGAATAGTTGCCTTATGTGGAAGATTTAAACGTATTGGAATCCTCTCTACACCAATCACACTAATGACCAGTGCATTTCTAAGATCATATATACATCTTTTTTCCCAAATCATTATTCTACTTGTCATATGTGTATCAAGTGATTGATTGTTAATTATGAATTGAAATCGGCAAATAGAGACAATTCAATTGTCACAAACGACTGAAAGGTAGTCATTGACAGGAAAACAACAAGAACAGAGTAGCCAGCAATACATGAAGACAATTGTTACGCATATTTGATTTAAATAATTTATTTATTTATTGTCAGATTTAAATTTGACATTTTGTATTTAAAATTCATTTAGTGGGAGAGATTTTCTGTAAAGTTGAGTTGATCTATACTTATCTGTAAATACAGGTATTGACCTTTCTTGTTAACTTCATTTCTGGCCTTGTTTTAAGTTGATAAACATACCTCTAAAATGATTGGCTAAATCTAAGCACATCTTTTTATTTTTATTTCTTGGGGGGTGAGAAGTGGCTGATTTTTATCTAGATCATTCCATGCGTACGTGTTTTATGATCGTACGTTCATTATATGACCTTCCAGAATCACATGACCCCTTTATGTTTACGAGGAAATGATATATAGCTGTGTTTTGGAAGCTAACGGTAGTAGACATCTGGGTTTCAGAATACAAAGATGTATGTGTTACAGTTTGAGTGTAAATCATTTCAATTATTTTGGATTCAAGAGGAATTTATTGTGTTCTTACCTTGTATTGGAAATTATTTCAATTCGTTTTGGATCAAGAGGAACATATTGTATTATTTATCTGGAAAAACTTGTGCTTATTTGACTTTAATGAAATCAAAACTGCATCACGTGACATCGTCAGTCATTTTGGATTCCATCGTCAAGATTCGAACCGGGAACTATTTGGACATTTTACTATCAGGACTTTAGCGATTCCACTAGTGGATTATACTTGTGAATTCTTAGAGGATTTTAATGGGAATTCTTTTTGGATTTATTTTTGGACTTGATTCTCTAAAACCGTAAGTTTATTTATTTTCTTTTATGAGAATATTTGTACTCATTAAATTGTTTGCTAAAATTTTACAAGCTTGTTAGTTTTCACTTCTTTCTATGTTGCTGCTTATTCGAGCTTACACACGTAACACAATGTCCATGAACATGTAGAGTACATCTGCAGTGGACGATGATTATAACTGTATTTTTCCTTTGGTTTTTACACAATCTGGAAACGTTTCATGTGCCCAAGATCCAGTGACTAGTGCCAGCATAGCATTACCCCTTCCAGGTTGAAGCATTTTAATTGTTCCCGAGTTTCGTCAAAATCTGTATGTTTTATAGCCTTAGAGTTTATATCTCGAACGAGACACTCAGACAACATAGCTGTGAATGTCAATAACTTCATGGTAATGGGTTGAACACAATATTGTCTTCAAGCACGAAAATCTTTACCATCAGGATTATGATATTTTAATAACCGTTCGTGGTAAAGTTCTATCATCTTCTTCTGTTTGTGTTACTTTTTAAGGACTACTTGAAACGGGCACACACATCGTGACGTGCATATAAATAGAGAACAGGTAGAGTAAACGACTTCTTAGATATTGTAGAGTAATTAGAATGTGTATTAACTCCAAGCCTCATCAGTTACATACCAAATCTAAACTAAAGGTAGACGTACATAGTGTCTCATTGATATTAGATGTAACCATTTACAAGTAGGATATATTCAGCTCACCAGTAAAGCAACTTTGGCTGATCACTTTATATCTCTAGGCATTTCAGCTTTATTAAAAAGTACACTTTTTTATGATAAACTAAGGCGTTGAATTACTGCTTGAATAGTAAAAGTAACAGCACATCCAATATTTTACTCTTATTTTTTTAGACGTATGTGCAATACATAATTTGAATTATTGTGCAGCAACGTTTAATTATGATATTAATATATATTACTATTTCATTCGTTGCATAACCAATCAAATTTGAAAGCATATAATCAGATCTGTAGCTTCTTGTGGGTCGGTGGTTCTTTCCTGGGTTTTCCCGGGTTCCTCCTCCACCACTAATACTGGCCGCCATGTATATCCTATCGTGTGCTGAAAAATGGCGTTAAACTCTACAACAACAACATAATCAGATCTAATATATAGTTTGTCTTACGTCGAGTCTCACATTGTGAACTACGTTTCAACTCTTGCAGGTAGCCACATTCTGAAGGTTCAAACTCTGAAGGTTCACAAAAATTTCTAGGACTGTTAGAACAATATTATATATCGACTCTAAACATATTAAAAGTTCATTTTAATTTAAACTGAACAAAATAAGATTAAACAAACAACATACCCCGAATATCTATAGTCAGGCCAAGTGGAAATGCAAGTCCAGAATTGATTAACTCTTGTCGGTTTGTGCCATCATAGTTCGATTTTTCGATCTTACCGTTAACGTTACTTTCCCAAGCAGTCCAGTATATAGTTCTGCAAGTAAATGAATTCATGATTATTGCCAGGCCAGATAGCACTCCTGCCTGCTTGGATTTATATTTACAAATTGATAAATAACAAATCATTACATCATGTGGAATAATAACAACCTGATGCCTAAGTAGACAACATAATTTGTACGGATGAAATATTTGGTTCTATATGTATTGATCGTCACCATAACCAACGTTTATTATTATATTATTTTTGTTAATACAAATATAAATGGTTCCTAGCACGATATTGTTCACAAACATAATATCGAAATAGTTATATGCATTAAAAGCATGCATGAACATGTGCAGTCGATTCTTCGACATTCATTTATAACGAATTCTCTACATGGAAGTCTAATTATCGTCTGTTATTATTATCGCTTATTTGCAATGATGCAGTGAATTTAATTGAAAAAATATTGACGAATGGTTGTCTTGATTGTTATACTTCTGAACATTTGTTGGGTATATATGTGGAAGGGATTTATGCTGTTTTATATAGAGAGGAATTATACATATATGGTTGTTTGTTCGATATTACATATTTGTGTGTCAAATACCGTTATAGAGTGACACATTGTACAAAATAGTATTGCACAAAATTCCAATCCAGAATGACACTTGAAGAAAATGCGGTACAAATACAGAAGTTTGAAAACTTAATGCAAATGCCATCAAATGGATATTGTCCAATGATGTTAATCCAGAGGTTTGTGAAGCCGTTTATAAACCATAATTCGAGTTTTTCATTTATGTTATACTAATCAGGATATAATGTGTAAGGCAGCTGCACGGATCTTCTTCCAATTCTTTCCAGATAGTGGCGGGGAGTTTAGAAATTGAACGCCTAAGCAGTTGTAAACTGGTATTTGTACATAATCTCAGAAGGACAGTTATGGACAGTTGCGGATGTTTACAATAAATTTATAAAACGCTTAATGTTTTACTGTGTTGTCAGATTCACTATATATATATATATATATATATATATATATATATATATATATATATATATATATATATATATATATATATATATATATATCATGCATGTATAACATTGCTTTGAATCCACGGCTAACACTATAATACTTTATTCTCTATCCAAACATATGATTACACGTTTATCAGGGACAGATTTACAACGTGATATGTCTTTTCGGGAATAGAATTATGCGTAGATTGATTAGTTCAATCGTTATTTTCAATTAATATATTCATCTGCGTATGGGTTCAAATGTCAAATTCTTGAAATATTTTCTCCTCTAGGAGATCTCATATAATACCATTGGAACTATATTTCAACTAATTTACTTTGGCAGCTGTCATATCTTTCATTTCTGAAGGTTGCCGACTTGACGATATTATGAGTGCTTGATACAATGTCGGGGTTCTCGTCTCCTTCACTCAAAAGCTTGTCTATGTCCGGATCATACCGCTCCGAAGGCGTGGTGGTCGAGATATTCAAACCACAGCTATGTCATACCAAAGACATACACAAATTTTATTAGCAGCTGCCTCGCTTGGCGCCCATGATTAAGAGTTAATGTCAGGACCGGTCGACCTGTTGTCACCATAATGTGACTGGGTGGGGCATGAAGCTACTTGCTGACCTAGTCTTCGACATCTCTATAAACTGCCACACTGCACATATCGTGGCGATATGATTGAACTATTGGTAAAGTTACATTAAAAACTATATCACAGATATTTCTGGACAGTTGGTGACATCATAAATATTGAAAGCATTTCCATTATTGTATAAAATGAATTTGGAGCAAAACATTTTTTTTGTTTGTTTTCACGTACATGAATACAGGTTTAATGGAGCTTTTTTAAACTGGAATCAACTATGTCAGGTCCTGGACAGTAACATGTTTTGGTTGCAAGACGATTTCAGTTCAATGAGGTTCAATTCTTGCGCAGTTTCGTTTTCCTTCTAAGATATTTGTTGCTTATAGCTGCTATAAATTTTGTAATATACTTTATGCAAACTGACTAAAACTGAAACAATATACATCTTCAGCAAAGCATTACATTCCTGCTTGTTTAGTGTTGTACATTGCTGTATTCCCTATGCGCATGCAATGTATCCTTTATTGGGACATCATGAAATTGATTAACAAATATATGAACACTCTGGATAACATGTTCAAGCAAATTAACTCTTATTTCTACTTTTAGCGACATTATTTATTTGCTGTATTCACACGTATATCTTATACACCTAGCATTATTACAACCTGAATGATTCCACCTAAAATTGACGAAACAGTCAATACCCATTTATTGGATCGATTGCAATGGCCCATGGGTAATGTGAGCTATTGCTATAGCTGATGAGTATTTTGTGCATAGAACCGTCCAGAGTAAGGGCAGAAATTATCCGATTTTGATAGTCTGTATAAAATAATACTCTTGACAGCGCATCCAGGACAATTACGCTAGCTAAGGAAGCTGCAACGAGAAAAATGATATTCCATAACAAGTATGAACATGAATTAATAATGAGCATTTTTAATTTCAGTATTTCATATTTATGTATAATCTATTCCTGCTGTACATAGAATGCACTTCAATATTTATATAAACTAGTTTCACTCGAAGATAAGAAACAAAAGTCCGTACATATTGTTATACATATGGAGTATGCGCATTTCCGGTTTTAGGAAATAGTAAGATTTGTGTGATTATGTAAATATTCTTAACCCGAAATAATTAGTCAGATACTAGGAGCAAACGTCGAGGAGTCAAGTGTTAGTGAGTTTGAATGATGCCATGGTTCGTTAGTAGTGAATTTAGGTCCAAACTGAATGACTGTCCCTGGAGTACGATAGTGCATATTAAAATCTAGTGGTGTACCATAGTGGTGTGGCAGTATTTACGGTTGGCAGTATTTACGGTTTGAAATAGGTAAATTACACAATGGAATCAATAAAAATGGACTTAGTAGATACCGTTTATATGTCCGTAGCGGAAAATGGGTTGCATATATGTGCATGTAATAGCGTACATTGACTGGTCTCAGGTGGCTGAGTTAAAATAGTTCCTAGTGAAAAAGGGAATACTAGTGTATTTGCTATGGCTTAATCGGCTGGCGGTACAGAAATCTGATGATGATGAAGAAAAACCATGCAAATGTGCGGTTGATGGACTTTTAACAAGTTGTTTCATCAGTGGTCTTGTATTGATTAGAGTAAAATTTAGTATATTAAAACAGAAACGACTGGTCTTCAAATTTACAGCTGAAATTGTATGTAACACTTTGAAAACTTTGGCAAACAGATCACTTCCAGCGGAATTAGTGCTAGGGTTTAACACCGCTTGGTCAATACCCCTGTGCGTGTAACAATATTTATACTAAAATGAGAAGATCTAATAGAAGAAGAATTTAAACAATTTAACGATATTGAAAATCAATTCGTAAATATAGCTAATTAAAGACACAAGTTTAAACACTAGTACATGATTCTATTATGAAACTATTTCGTGTTTGCAAAATACCCGCTTGTTATTTATTGAACTAGCGCTGCATGGTTATATTTCATTTGCATTCACGTTTCAAGAACAGTTTGTCCAAAGAGAGATGTCACATCATTGAGTAGACATATGTAACATATTTGGAAGGTCTGATATTTAGACGACGTAATGATAAATCCCTACTTAAACAATTTGACATATTATATTGTAATTAAATTGCAGAAAATGTTATAACCATTATTTATAAACTAAGATATTTCGACAAAGTGCCAGTAATAACTCACATATATTTAATTGCCGTATGGTTCTTCGTATATCTCCACGTATGGATACTGATACAATCTGCCGAAATCTCAGATCGGTCCAGTATATGTTCCTATATATCGGGTCATATGTGATGGCATAAGGATAGGTAATGTTTTCATGTGCAATCGTAACATATCTGTAGCTACGTATGTCCATGAAGTGAATATCTTTATTGTTCTGATCCATAATTAGAAGAAAGTTTTCAGGTAAAGTGTCTGTAAAAAATAAAACCAAAAATAAGTAAATGAAATGAGAAATTTCAATCGAATAAATAAAATGTAGACTGTTATAACATCTACTTCAGTCAAGTAGTATCTAATATTCAGCTTTGTCCACCAGTTTTATATATCATTTAAAACAATATTAAGCAATAATTGTATTGGTTTATTTTGTTCTCGATCAAGAAATATATAATGCTATTATATACGATATAGTAGCAGTACTAACTTTTAATCAGGTGGGTCTCTCTTCCTTTGGAGTCAATCGATATGTTAACGGCAGTTCCTATATTATTGGAACTTAACATTTACACACATATACAGAGGAATCGTCTGTGATGACACAATCTGAAAGGACTTTCAACCAGGAACATTGACTAAATATCTTAAAAAGGACAATAGTAGAGGATGCAGGTTGTATGGACTTAATGAATTCGGGACGAGGAAATTGCGGTGCTTTCTCATGGCAAGAAGGCCGTCTTTGTTCAATAATGTTCATACCACGCCCATTAAAATCGTGTTTGCAGATATTATCCTTTTCATTTCACGGCTATTCCAGCAGAAACACGTTCATTGGAATGTCCTGGAATGCAAATTGCGACTGACCTAATAAGCACCTATTTAATTCTGATAACAAATTCTAACATGTCTCTTAGATATATATTTTATTATACTTTAAAGCGTCAAATATTACTTCTTAAGCAAACAACAAAACACAAAAAAAAAATTCGTAATTTTGCACAAGTGAAAATTGCACATAATAGTTGTTAAAAGTGAACATAAGACGGAGATTACATCATGGCAAACTGCCAAGGCTAGTCGTATGTAACGAATGAACCTACCGGAATAGTAGGTCAATGAAATATCACCCATGTCTGTTAGAGTCACGAAATTCTTCAGCTGAGTTGTTTTGATTTGTATTTTATTACATTGTTAACTGTGACACTGAATAATGTATAAATCCAACTAACCGCTGAAAACGGTATAACAGCCTTCTAAGTATTTGTTACTTTCATTTAAGGGCACCTTAAACAAAACCATTAATTTAACTTTGAGTGTATGTCAGATATAAAACAATGGTAATGGTCGAAACAACTTTAAGTAATCCATAAACGTCCATAATTAATTCAACTTCAAATTCCATCGATATTGTGTTGTATGCAAGTACCATATGGATATCAAAATTATCTTGGTAATGTGTGCCATGTCTTTTGTAGAGGGTAATATTGCAGCTAAAAGGTAGAGTTGCTAATTCACTTTGGAAATCTCTTACTTAAGTAATGAATCCATGGCGATATATCCCTGCAACAAAGAGTCTGAAAACTTTGCAAGAATATATATTAAGTCACGTTTACAAAATATGCGTGAGCTAATTAAAAATATTCGTATCCTAACTGTGATGTTTCTCGTTCCTTATCCGATGATGACTATATTTGTCTTGAAAATGAATCAATTCATGTAACGGAATAAGGTTCAAAGCCAGGTTTAAGAGAACAATGTGCTGCATAAGCGCATGATGTACTTCACGATCAATGCACAAACTTGAAAACTGGATGAACTATCCAGAATGTCAATTAATTATCTGCGTTACATCTATATAGGCATTTATCAAGTCCAACAAAAAACAAAGTATATCAACAAGTATCTCAGAGGGGAAGGGGGCTAAGATGGTTTGGCATGCGTGGACGTTTTATGTCTGTTACATGTAGAAATCTAGGTAACCCATTCCAATAATCCATTTGTTGTGGATCTAATACAACCGGAAATATTACATGAACTCCATTAAAGGATGATATTGCAATTACAAGTTTGGTGCTCAGATCGTTGGGTGTTGTGCTCATGTATCTAGTTTCATATGGTGCATTGGCAGATAAAGATGGGTAAATGATGAAGTACACAAAGAAAGCATCGCTAACTAGTTTTAAGGCTGCATTGTCCAGAATGTAAATATTACAATCGGCAATCAAATATGTAGTTGTTTTCTATACTGTGACAACTACTTTCATCAGTAATCATCTGGCTCCTTTTTTGTTTATATGACATAATTTTGTAAAATTTGAATTGTAATACACATCATGGTATTTCCATTCCTATGGCATCTTATTCGCGTGATATTTCGGAAGAGAGAATGATACTATATAGTAATTGCCACAGTAAGGCCTTACAGGGCCCTTATTACTAAAACTATTAAGGCACTCCACTCCCAATACTAAAATGGGAAATTTAAAGGAAACAAATATAAGAAACTAAAATGGGTGGAAAATACTAGTAATATCACCGTTCCAAACCAAATTATTAATACATGCAGATCGAAATGGTCATATATGATAAATCATTTATTCATTTTTATCATAAGTAAATAACTTTTATTTTGTATGTTGCCCCTGTTGGTATGGTGCCCTACACCATGTGCTTGGTTTGCTTAATGGGTAATTTGGAAATGGATATACCAGATTAAAATGAATACAACAATGTATAAGTTAAGACATTTTCGTTAACAGTATTAGCTCGATATTCTTTTTTTGTTTAAATTGGATATTTTTGCAATAGCTTTAGAAACTAAACTATATTATAGAACTGTATAAACCTTAAAATAATACAAATACATATTACAAATTTGAAACTGAATAAATAGCTCTAGCTAAATTAGTATTTATGAGATTCAAATGCAAAATATGACTACTCTTCATATATGTTTGATAGTGATTTGACATACAGTAACCATTCCAACGGATACGTGAACACACAACTAAGTCAAGAATAAATGTTCATCACCTGACATGTACAGTATAATAAAGACAGCTGAAGAGGCGGCAGTAAATGAACTTTATTCAATATCATCCATAATAAGAAAATTACTGAATTGCCAAATACCTGACAAATAGAGTTTTACAAAATAGATCAGAATCCCGATGAACAAGGTTCGAAATACCTCCACGTAAAGTTCTAATTAAAGTACAGTGGTGTCCAAAATACGATCCAACGCTGAAGATGATGATGGGCTTTTATTAGACTGTGATGGATCCCAATAGTATTTTAATGAATCACATCAATGTTCTTGTCTAAATTCACTAATTAATACCATGGCTATTCTTTAACAGCACATTGTATTTTAAGTTATTAAAATAATTTGAGAAAATAATGTTACCCAAACCAAACACTGCTCACAGGAATACAAATGATTCTACTTCACTATTTTACAGCACATTTCGAATAGAAACAAGATTTTAAAACCATCTACATGTCCTTTATCGATTACAATGTACAGTAAACAAATTGGCGCTATGAAAATGTTCATTTCTAGAACAGTTACAATAATTTGCATAAAGATATAAAAATATCAGGTTACAATGTATTTGTGTTGCGTAATTCCAAAATCTATGATGTAATCCTGAATACATGTTTAATTATATTTACAATAAGGGTAATATTAGCCCACACTCAAAGTAAAGTATTATCTATGTATACTTTGTTTACGAAATTCATCATGATCGGTGTCTATCTCCTTCATAGCAAAAATGTGTGAATGACTGAAGGTCAGTTAAGATGTTGAACATATTGTAAAATTCCTAACATTTTCTATACGTACTCATGTAAGATATAAGACACATTGTACTCTACTCTTGATACAACAACACTAGATAACAGCGATTTCAAATATCAAGTTCCTAATCTCCCTTTAATATAAAACTCTTAAAAAAGTTGTTCTAACACATCTTCTATCTCATTTGAATTCAAACAGTCTTTTTAGCAAGTTACATTCTGCATATCGCCCTTACCACATAACTGAAATTACTCGTGTTAAAGTATGTAATGACATTCTCTCGCTTTTGGATAGCGGAAAGATTACAGTCCTCACCCTCACTGATTTCTATGCAGCATTTGACACAATATACCATTGTATATTAATTCACCATCTCCTACATATATGTGACGTTTCATAACACAATCTTAGTGTTGTTCAAGTCCTACCTAGTTAACAGGATATAAAATTTTATCTACAAATCGAATACACTCCATCTCACTTGATTTATGTTGTGGTGCTGGACAGTGGTCTGCATTCCAGGACCTGGTTCCTTCATCATACACACTTAGCCGCTGTCAAGTGTCATAAATCAGTATACCGTCTCTCACCAAGTGTACGCGGAGGACACCCAACTATAAAAATTTATCCACCCAACAAAAGTTCATGCTACCATCCAAAGAATGGAGAGGTGAATCTCTGATGTGACATCATGGATATCATGTAACAAGCTGCCGATGAATGAGGAAAACACTGAGGCCATTTTGATCACAACCTCAAGCAATATATATATATCAGCAACACCAATAGTAAATTCCCACAGTAAGTAGGAAATCTAGGTGTTACTCTGGACAGTACTCTAACATTGCACCAACATAACACGAACAAATGCGAGTTTCCTTATCTTGAGCTGAGACGCATCAGCTCCTTTCGCTAATATCTTTCAGTTGATGTCACTTAAACAGTTGTGTGTTCATTAGTACTTTTAAGACTGGATTGTTGTAGTTCAAATCTCGCTGGTTCGTCACAATATCTACTAAAACACATATAATCAGACCATCCTTAGACTACTAAGATTAGTGGACACTTTTCTGCTGCTCTATACACTACAGTGGATATCCATTAGATTCAGACTCAAACACAACATGTGTTCTCTGCGTTATGTTTCGCTGACAGACTCCAGTCTCACCGTACTAAACTGGCTTCACTCATGTGTACACACCAGCAAGATAATTATGCTCTTCTTATGACAATCAGGTACGTGGAATAGATTGTACACTGAAGTTAGACGCAAAGAAACGTGATCCTTTTAGAAAGTGTTTTTCGACTACAAGAATAATCGTAAAGACATATTAACGTTTCCTAACTTATATATTTTCAACAATTGTTGTTTTCTAATGTCATGTGTTTTTTATTAAAACGTCATACCCCAATAGATATTACATAGAGCATATAGGTTCTGAAGATTAGGCGTTAAACAACGGCATTATTATTATTTTTATTATTATTATTATTATTGCTATTGCTATTATTTATAAATGTTATTATTATAAATAATATTATTATTAGTAGTAGTAGTATTAATATAAAGAACTCTTGTTACTTTCCGTGTGTATATTTAAGTAGTTTCAAATAATGTTTACTAATTTATTACAAACGAAGCAGTACGTTTAAATCATACGTAAAATGCATATTTCTGCCTCTGTAAGGCATATTTCCAAGAGTTTCTAAACTCAACTATAATGATAATTTCCCGAACCTACAGCAGTGTTGACTTCCTTATAATGTCAGGAGCAAATGAAATCACACACATAGTAATATCAAAGAGCGAAGAAGTCACATGGTACAAATAACAAGATGTAACATGAAAGAAAGGCATCAGCCACACACTGATGATACAATTGTATCAATGAACAAGGCAAATTAAATGTAAACTGTTGCAAATGATACAACATTATAAACTAGTATATTCGAAGTAAACTGTTGCAAATGATACAACATTATAAACTATTTATATTCCAAGTAATTAGCCAGTTCACATTATCGATCCTGTAATAGCAATACACATATTGTTCAGTGTATAATAATAATAATAATAATAATAATAATAATAATAATAATAATAATAATAATAATAAGGACATTGTATAGCGCCTAATCTTTCGAAGCTCTAAGCGCTTTACACCATCAATAATGATATGATTATACTACAGAACAACAAATGACAAACAAAAGCAATAACATTGGAAAACATAAAATCATGCTGAAAATGTATAAGATACAAAACATGATTAGGTCGCTAAGTTTGTCCCCTGCAGTCGAAACAGGTGTCTTAAGAGCACTCTTAAATGAGACCACTGTGTCTTTGTGTCTATTGTCAATGGGCAATTCATTCCACGTCGCCGGGCACTGGTGTGCAAGCGAACGACGTCCATATGACTTTGTTTTCACCTTGGGAACAATGAGTATACGATTATTAGAAGAAGAGCGTAAGGATCTAGCTGGTGTATACACATGGATGAGGCTGGATAGGAATGTTGAACTGGAGTCTGTCATTGAAACATAGCACAGAGAAGAAATTTTGTGTTTGATTCTGTATCGAATTGATAGTCAAAGTAAGGTACAGAGCAGTGGTGAGGTGTGCTCTGATCGATGTACTCTAAAGATGATCCGTGCATCTATGTTTTGAACTTTTTGAAGTTTCTGGAGTAAATATTGTGACGAACCAGACATAATTGAGTTACAATAGTCCAGTCTTGAAAGTATTAATGAACAAACAAATGTTTTTTAGTGGCATCAACTGAAAGATATTTACGAATGGAACAGATGCGCCTCATTTCAAGATATGCAGCCTTGCATATGTTCATGACATGTTTTTGCAATGTGAGAGTACCGTAAATAGTAGCGCCTAGGTTCCTTACTGACTGTGAGAATTTAATGTTGGTGTTGCTGATATTTATTACCTGAGGTAAAGGATGTGAATGAGAAAGTCTTTGTGTTGTGATCAGAATAGCCTCAGTTTTACCATCATTCATCTGCAGCTTGTTACATGTCATCCATGATTTCACATCAGAAATGCACTTCTCTTCTCCATGGATGGTAGCATCAACTTCAGTTGGGTGGTTAGACTTGTATATTTGGGTATCATCAGCATGCAATTGGTGCGACACTGGGTGATGATATATGCCTCTTGAGAGCGGCTGAGTATACAAAAATAAAGAGAACAGGTCCAAGAACAGATCACTGTGGAACACCACAGCATACGTCAACTGGGCTGGAGTGTCTTCCATTTGCAGATATAAGTTCTGCCCTGTTAACTTAGTAGGACTTGAACCACTTTAAGGCTATATTCTGAATGCAAAATGCATGATGGAGACGGTGAAGTAATATATCATGGTATATTGCGTCACATGCTGCAGATAAATCCAGGAGAGTGAGGACTGTAATCTTTACACTATCCAATGCAGAGAGAATATCACTAAATAATTTCAGAAGAGTAGTTTCCGTACTGTGCAAAGGGCGATATGCAGACTGTACATTGCTAAAACGACCGTTTGAACTCAAATGAGATACAAGCTGAGTTAGAACAACCTTTTCTAAGAGTTTTGATATGAATGGGAGATTAGAAACTGGGCGCTAGTTCTTTAGATTGTTATGGTTCAGTATTGGTTTCTTCCGCAATGGCTTTACGATTGCAGTTTTGAAAAATGATTGGAATACCCTTGATGAGAGAGATATTAATGACATCAGTTATCCCACATTAAACATACATCTAATGTTGCGGCACATTGTACTGCCGCTTCTATGATTTTCTTTAGAATCTTTAAAATAATATGCTAAGAAATGATTAAAAGAATACCGAAACCAAAATGCGTGTTGAGCAAGCAAATACAGACAATTTAAAAAATATTGCAGAAATGTTTGTCTGTTTGTTTCGACATATGTTAGATTCCGTCTATAGAAACTGTCTACCATCTTATTTAGATGACATCTTTTTTCCACGATAGTCTATAAATATCTCAATAAAAGGCTGAGGAAGAAGTAAACTTATAATGTGGTAAAGAAGGCCAAAGCAAATATAAAGTTGAAATGAAGCAAGAACCTACAGAGAAAGATTAAAACTCCTGAGATGAACATAATTAAAAATAATTAATCCAAACATAGATAATCTAAACATATCGCAAAAACCGGTGAAAAAGAATCAAAAGCACGATACAGGAATAAAGAAGTACAACTATTTTCGAATGGCAGCATAGAGAGCCTTCGCGTGACTCAAGTTGAGGAAACCGTCCTCGTGCTGAAGATTGCATATCCGGTTATCATGACTCCAAATCCTATCAAATTAACAAAAGAGGGAACACCGCCCTTAACAACATATAATCTTCGAAAGAGAGAATATATACAATAGTCACTCACCAAGGATTATATGTTAGGGAAAGAGGATCGTCGGTACCGAGCGATGGCAAGTCTTTAAAAAAAATATTTTATAAGCATATCCGAAAGGTCAGTATAAAATGAAAATATCTCCGCAGACTTATCATAACTATATATCATGGCACAAATGAATAATGCTATAAACAAAAGTGCGGCAACAATAGCTATAACTATCGGGAAAGACACTGCAAATTAATACTTGGTAATAATGCAAATAAAGCCATTCCTTGCAGCAACGATAAAGCATATAACGGTTCACGACCAAACCTCCTAAATGTGCATATCCCCACAAGAAACAAAAAGGCTAACGTTATAACAGAATTAAGATAGTAAAACAATGAAATGAAATAGAAAGATATATCATTGAATTATATATATATATATATATATATATATATATATATATATATATATATATATATATATATATATATATATATATCAAATGGGTAGCCGGTTAAAAAGACAATTATATGATACACTGAGAAATAATCAGAAGTGCAGGATATACGGGGATGAAACATCAATTAAAACTTGGGAAAACTTTTAAATCAAGTTATGAGGTAATTGAAACATACAGAATGTATTCAAAGGAAATAATAAATATTGAACTGTGTATAATTTATATGTCGAAACAAAGCTCAAAAGCATCCAACTTTATTTCGAAATTTCCGGATATTGAACTATCAAAATCATAAACAAAACGATATCGACAAGCAATTGGACGGTAAGCAGTGCATGTATGGTAAAGGAGGAATATATACAAAGATTAATAGTATTTTTGATGAACTTATGGATACAGAATATAGTAACATAGTGTAACAGAGCGAAAAGACTCAACAAGAAATAAAGAAATAAAGAATTGCCAAGTAAAGTTGAATAATTGAACGAAACATGGATATAGAAACTAAGGAAAATAATAACACAACCAAGAATTAAATAGATGCAGGCTTTAAAATAAATTAATGGAAGTAGAAATATTCTTACAAGTTGGGAAAAGCTCAAAGAAGGGAAATGTGATGATGTATATACTAACGCAAGGACAATATATAAAGGAATGTAACTTTAAAGAGGGCAATACCAACACAAATGAATACTTAAACTATACCTAACCCATGACGTACTTGTATATATTCATTCGCCCAGTGACGCAGTGTTAACATCACACACTTAACGTCAGTTGATCCCCAATTAAAGCCGTGTACCGGGTCAAGCCGAGACTAATTTATACATGACAGCAAATGTGAGAGATGTATGAGATAAATTAGGGCCACTGCGTCTGTCCAATCCGAGAATACCTATCCGATGTATATATATATATATATATATATATATATATATATATATATATATATATATATATATATATATATATATATATATATATCCCCACCCGTGCTTATCCCTCTTGGCTTAAGTAACAGTATTTAGTAACCTGTAAGATTAATCAAAATCAAATTACTAAAAACTCTTAATCAGGTTTATTATTAAGAACTTTATTACAGCTTGCATTATATATCAAATAGAAACATACTAATGTGAAACGTCATCAAAATGTAGAACACGTCTGGCATGGCTCATCTTTACGTGAATTAATTAACAACTTATCCGTTTTCATTTGAGTACAGCCTGTCAGAATATTTTTGTCAAGGTCTTACCAGCCGTAGTTTTAGATGAGAATACCATCAATATACCCTTCACTGCTTTATATACCAAATATTACCATGTTCATTGAACGCCGGAATGTTGACAGGAAATTGTACATGCTGAATAGGGTAATGTACTATTGATCAAGCCAATCTTTAAGTGCAACAGCAACACTTTCATTAGCTCCTTCTTTGGTGGAGCTTGCTTTGCTTTGATACTTTGAATAGTTTCAACTTGGTGACATGTTTTGCATTTGTAATTGTACCAAAGTAGTCGTCGATGCATGTTTTGGCAATATTATTTTATTTTATACTCAGTACACCAACATCAGATATTATCGAGATTAGGGAACAGAGAATACATTGAATTCCACTTACTATTAATTGAATCAATACAAATCATTCTCAGTCAGCTAAAGAGATTTCGTTATTAAAAGTTCCTGATTGAGCGGATCATTTCTAATGAAGCTATTTCACAGGTGGACGATCTACAATTTCAACATCAAGAATATTTCATTTGCTCGTGTTTGACCGTCTTGAAGCAAGTGATCTTATTCAGAAATTATCTTTATTAGTTGATTCAGTTTATGTGGCTATAGCTGTGATCCATACTGATTAGATTACTTGATTCCAAACATTGACCAAGAATGTCCCAACGATATGACAGCATGTCATCGTTACAATCCTCACCGTGAGGGACTAGTACAAATAAACGCATATACCGACTTCTATATATATCAATATTCTCTGCTGACACATTTATGTGGCACGGATGATTCTAGTTTCGCATATCAGGAGTGTTTA
This sequence comes from Unio delphinus, assembly GCA_029339505.1. Classification (NCBI taxonomy): domain Eukaryota; kingdom Metazoa; phylum Mollusca; class Bivalvia; order Unionida; family Unionidae; genus Unio; species Unio delphinus. The sequence goes on from JAQISU010000086.1 coordinate 6,017,937, forward strand.
TGGTATTAGAGTACTTTCACTTTACCTTATACGAACTAAAATACTTAGACTGAAGAGTACTTTCTGAAGCTAATGGGGCAGACTTCTTTCTCTAGGCTAAAATATCCAATCTGATGTGTTTTCGTCATGACTTAACTTTACGTTTGAATAAGTAGTTTAAATATTATCTCATATTTAGCAGTGCTTCAGTTAGATCAAGTGTTAGGTTTCTTTTTAGCTTTGTGTTTGATTAAACTTTTAACAATGTTCCAGTCATATAGCTGAAATTTGACAATTTATAGTGATTTCGAGAACTGTCGCATCATACCGCAGACATTAACATGATGCTCCACCCAGTTATATTATCCTGACACCAGGTCATCCAGCCCAAACACTCACATCTTAATACTTAGCAACTAGCGAAAATAGCGTTTAGTACCATTTTTAATTTTTTTTTATGATCGGCCGGGTTTTGAACGCGCGACCATTGGAATCCAAGTCAGAAGCTCTAATCACAAAGCTACCAGAATATATATATATATATATATAAATATATATGTAAATATATATATATATATATATATATATATATATATATATATATATATATATATATATATATATATATATATATATATATATATATATATATATATATATATATATATATATATAATTTTCATCCCCATCTGAGTAGCCCGTTCGGGTGTGCAATTTACGGCACTCATCGTGTTACCTACACGCAACACTTCCCATGCTCAATCGTCTATGTCAGCATCTGGACAGGCAGTATAACGTAACACAAATACGGGGTATGATACAAAGTTTATATGCATAAAGTTGTATAAACATTTAACATTTATACGTGGAAAAGGAACAATTTAAAAGTAATTCATACTCATCTTGCTCCACACACATATCTTGTTGGCATCATACAAAAAATATGTAATGCAGCACGACATATAGGCTGCTCAAATTCAGGACGCATGGACGATACACAACTATACAGTAATAAATATAAAAGGATGACTTACAGTTTCCGCAGTTTAGACCATCCGGCTGGAGAGTCATGTAGTCTGGGCAATCACACACCTTAGATCCATCAGGTTTTGGAAAACAAAAGTGACTACAACCTCCTCGTCCATTAGAACACCCGTTTATGCCTATAAATAATAATCCATATATTAAGCAGTTTAGTTCATATATTGACAACATAATTAACGTTGTCTTTTTCACGGGATGTTGTTTAAAACGCCTCACTTGATATATATATATATATATATATATATATATATATATATATATTTATATATATATATATATATATATATATATATATATATATATATATATATATATATATATATATATATATATATATATATATATATTTATATATATATATATATATATATATATATATATATATATATATATATCTATATTTAAAATTTATGAATAAATAGAGATAAACAGTTTTATTTTCACTTTTAATATGTATGATGCAAATTAATTAATGTATATAAATATATATTTAAAAATATATATATATATATATATACATATATATATATATATATACATATACACATATATACATATACACACATACATATACATACACACACATACATACATATATACATATACATATATATATATATACATATACAGATATATATATATATACATATATATGCACATATATATACATACATACATATATATATACATATACACACACACACATACACATACATACGCACATATAAATACATACTCACATACACATACATATACATATATATACATATTACATTAATGAAGGTCGTAAAGTGATTTGGAATTTAGACCTTTTGGATATACTGTATTTAGACGGTGAATCCAGTAGGTTTCTTTTAGCAAACGTTCCATTTCAGATTCAGCTATAACAATAGGTTGAAAGGAAAAATTTTGCAAAGTATGAGAACTATTGTTAAAGTGTACGGCAACATGAGATGAAAAAGATTTATCGATATAATGTTTTATGTCCGATCTATGTTGGTTCATACGTTTAGATATTTGTTGACTAGTTTGTTCAATATATTGGACGCCACATTTTTTGCATGTGATCAAATAAATAACGTTTGATGTTGCACAATTAGTATCACAATGCATATTAAGCGTTACTTTTGTATTACTACTACTAAAAGAATTACTTTCATTAATAAGAGAACAGTGCGAACATCTAGGTCTGTTACATTTAGTTGCTGATCCTTTTTTGTACGATGTTTTTTTCTAATTTAGAATTAATTAGGTAATCTTTAAGATCTTTTTGTCCTTGTATGTACACTTTGAACGTAAACTTTATTGTTGGATGTAATTTGTTTAAACTGTCTATAAAATAATAAAGGTCTTCTAATGGATAACTCCAAATCATAAAGATATCGTCTAAAAACCTTAACCAAACATCTGGTTTTAAGAAACATTTATTTAGAAAATCATTTTCCAATTTTCCCATAAATAAAGATGCATAAGAAGGTGCCATAGGACTACCCATTACTGTTCCCATCTTTTGGAGATAGTTTTTATTACCAAATTGAAAAAAGGTATTTTCGAGCACAAGTTTTATCAAATTACAAACGTGTTCTTTTGATAGTTTACATGTATATTCGTTTCTCCAAGATAATATTTACATGCTTCGATACCATCATTGTGTGGTATATTCATGTAGAGTGAAACCACATCAAGTGTAACTAGTAATGAATTTTCAGTTAGTTTTGGTAAAGATTTCAATTTGGTAATGAAATCAAAAGTATCTTAGACATATGAAGGTAATGATTTCATTAGTGGTTGTAAAACATGATCAATATATTTGGATATATTATTTGTAACTGAGTTACAAGTAGAAATAATAGGTCTACCTGGATATCCTAAAGGTAGTGACTTATCAATCGTTTTATGTATTTTTGGTAAAATATAAAATTAAGGTGCGCGTATTTTATTCGGGAAGATATTTAGTTCATCATGTATTGAGCAATTGTGTACAGCGATTTGATTAATACATTTGCTTATGTTTTCTTTAAATTCTTCAGAAGGATTATAGGAAAGTTTTGTATAATATTCTTCATCATTTAATTGTCTTTCTACTTCTTCAATATAATCTTCTTTATTCATTATTGCTATGGTGCTAGACTTATCTGCCTTTTTAATAGTAATACTTTCGTCCTGTGATAAGATACGCAAGGAAATTAATTCTTCTTTAGATATGTTAGTAAAATGTTTTCTTTTAGAACTGCTATTTAAAATTTCTTGTTTAGTTGCTTCAATATAAAAATCGAGATAAGTATCTCGACCACTAGAAGGTGTAAATGATGATTTTTTTTATTGAAAAAGGGCTTATCTTTTAGATGATAACTAATTTTGTCTTGTGAGTTTGTATATGATTGTGAGAAAAATTCTTTTAACTTTAACGATCTAGTGTATTTGTAATATGCTTCTGCTAAACTGATATTATCATGCACTTTGGTTCTTGGACAAAAAGATAAACCCTTACCTAAAAGAATGTAATCACTATCAGTTAGAGTTCGTTTAGAAAGGTTTAACACAGTTTCTTTTCCTCTTTTGATTTCCTTTTTTCTTTTCTTGTCTTTCCTCCATTTGTTCTTGGTTTGTATTGTAATAAATCTACTATTCTTTCTTTTGTTTGTGTTGTCTGCAACAGATCCTTGAGGGTTTCCATAAGTTTTTGTAATGTTTCTATTACGGTTATGTTGGACTCCTGTGCAATTTTCTTTGCCCCATTTTTCACTGCATCTGCATAGGTTATCCTTTGTGTGCCTTTTAATACGTGTTGGTGTTGTTTATTTTATATTTTATATATATATATATATATTTATATTTATATGTATATATATATATATATTGCTATTCAATTGACTTTGTATTGCTTTCTTTGTAATGCCCGTGAGTATTATATATGAAATGACATCGATCGTTTTCGTGAATTTTAGTAGTGTAATTAGTTTTATCATATAACTTCATGTAATTTTATCAAAAGATTATTGACGGTCGGTTGTGTCTAATAGTTATTCTATTCGATTATGTATCGACTCATTTCAATGCCTTCATGAGACATCGTTTCGTATAATATATCCTGGAGAACGAAAGATAGAGGTTAGAGGAAAACAAAATGAATATTGACACCATTTAATCAAAAGAAAGTGAACATTATCTTAATAAAACGGTCTGTAATATTTGGCTGATGTTTACCTTGATTCTTAGATGCACTACTGTGTATATGAATATCCGATACATTATGGAATATGGAGAGGCGAACGTAGGTAATACCACTTCCATTTATTGCGATGATCATTAAAACGCTAAAGATAAAAAATAACAAAATAAAAGCAATCTAAGCGTAGAGACAAAAACAACTTTGATAATGAAAATCAATGGTTATGTCATCGTTTTCGTCTTTCTAAACAATATCGTCTGATTCATTCAAAATTTGAATGTTTTAACCTGATTTGAATGAATGTCACTGGAGTTAACATGGATGTTGTGATCGACTTGGTGTTGCTTTACTGGTGGATATTATTAACTCTCACAATTTAATACATATTTATTGCTTTTGTTGAGATATTCAAAATGCAAATTTTACATCATTCCTTTCAATGTCCGACTGATGATCGATATTAACGTGGTGATTATTATCCAAAGATATAAATGATTTAATTAAGTTTGTAATATATGTTTTAAAAGGATAATGAAATGTGTCTGTGGAAAGGAAAGTAATGTATTGAAAGTGGTAATAAAAATGGTATATCCATTTTGGAGTGATCCCATCTCCAGAAGCGTTTTAAATTTTTGAAGAATTATACATTCTTTATAGTTAGATAGATAGATAGATAGATAGATAGATAGATAGATAGATAGATAGATAGATAGATAGATAGATGGATGGATGGATGGATGGAAGGATGGATGGATGGATGGATGGATGAATAGATAGATAGATAGATAGATAGATAGATAGATAGATAGATAGATAAACAGACATACAGACAGACAGACAGACAGACAGATAGATAGATAGATAGATAGATAGATAGATAGATAGATATATAGATAGATATTTGCAATATATAACTTTGTTCTCTTCTCCTCTTTTTACTCTATCAAAACATAAACATATCATAACTTGCTGCGCGAACAGTAGTGACTAGAAGGTTCCCAACCATCTGAGGTATAGTTAATTAGAAACCTTTTATAATCATTGTAAACACGAATCATTTAAATAGTCATTGACTGTAAGTGTCATTGCAGTTTCATAGTCTAGTTAATATTCAATGTCAACGAAATATTTAAAATACCTATAATTAGAGCAAACTATCAGTTGAATAAGACACTAATTGACTAATAAGCGATTTTAACTCGGAACGCACTTTAGTCCCATGTATAATGAAATAATGATTCCAGTTTGGGTTAAACGCACTTTACCAAAGAAGAAAACCAGATACTAACGGACACATGGTATATGTTTATATAGAGAGAAAAACACAATACAAAATAAATTTTTAGAGTGTAACCAATTCACTAACAATGTTTTGAATATTAAATTAAGAAAACTACGTTCAGAAATATAATTTAACTCATTTGCTTGAATGCTGAATTAGCCGCCAAACTATTTACTACATTAATAAATGATTACATTGTTTAACTTATTTACCTTAGTAAGACAACAATTGATTTGACAAAAGACAGGATATTGTTAAATATTGTGACCATTTACACATTGCCGTTCATTTGTAATACACATTTATTTTCAATCAGAAAATATAAGTCCATACCTTTGTGACGAGTCGATGTAGTATAAATAAGATTGATACAAAGCAATGCTGCATTTATTTATTGCTGTTTGATTCTGGTATAAGACTTGACGATTAGAACCATCCACATTAGCTAGCTCTATTTTTCTTGTGCTGTAGTGACACCAGTACATAACGCCCACTGCAACAGAATATATGTGGATTGTATTCGAGTCTCTTTTTGTCGCTATTGTTAAAAAACCAGTTTAAGTGGTATGATACATTGTTTTACGTGAACGAGTTAATCACACTTCCATACATTATGTTTATATTATATCCATAGATAATTCACTACAACACATCTTAGCTTAAAATATAATATTTCTTACTTATATCTGATTTTATATGTTATTTAGTATAATTGAATGGTTTGGTTGTCTGTTTAAATTTGTCCAGAACATCAGTTGACCTGAATCATTTTTTCGTAAGCAACAATTGTTGACATTGATCCTGATCTTAGTTCAAAATTAGTAGCAGCCACAAAAACAAGTTATATTTTCATTTTAAACTGATTTGCTGTTGTCAAGGTCGAAATGAGACTACGTGATTTAAAACGTAGATAACATTATTTAAATAAAAACAATTTTGAATAATGATTTTTTCTCGTCATGGTCAGGTTATGACTACGTTATGTAAGCAATATAACACGACCCTTATGTCGAAATCCATAGGTTTTACGTATTTACGTAGATATTAGAATTAACAAGAGATGTTTTTAGAAATATTCTCAGTTTGGGGTTTTTACACCTGACGTTAAGTAATTTTGTTTTGTTAATGCACTTCAGTTCATTTGGATTTTAAAAAATTAATTCGTTTCTCTGGAATTAATTGATGTGCTCACACAAGTGTTAAATCTTATGATTGTACATGTAACTGTAGATAAAAAAGTACAAACTACAAAATAAGTCATCGTCATCGTCTTCCATCTTGGATTTTCCAACAGTTCTAGAACTTTAATTGATTAGAACATTACATTACTAGGAATTCTGTAAGTTAATTCGTTGATTATTCTTGGATTATCTTTTGAATTGATACCTAAAACTGTCTGTTCTCTTTTTTAACGATCTTTGTCAAAGGAGATCATGAAATAATTTGTATGAATTCTACGGTTCAACACATTTAGTCTCCATTCCGTTCTTTTGATGTCCAAAATATACAATGCATATATTTGTAGAATTTCTGAAGGCCATGTACATCTTATTTTGACATAATTTTGACATATGTAATAATGACAGTTTTGTCACGGATATAAAAATTCCTTTTGTCACAGAATTTAAAAATCCTTTTGTCACGGAATTTATAAATCCTTTTAATGTATTAAATACATGTGCTCTGAGTTTCATTTTTTACGTACAGCGACACCCGATGTGATAGCTGTATATTGTACAATATGTCAAAATAGTGAGTTATGATCATCCTATGCCGCATTGGGAAGTACTTATACCGATTTGTGTGCACAGACGACATATATTGACATCCTCTGTTTATAAATGCCGCACCGTAAGATTACATCTGCTCATTACGGAACGTCTTGTCAGTGAGCGGTCTATTTTAAGAACGTGCACATCTTCAGATGTAGAGCTGACTAGACTGACATCAGCGATCAGCTGTAGAATCCACCAGAGTGATCAGTGTGTCGAAGTGACCAGAATGATCGTGGTTATCGGATTGATCTGAGTAAACGCGGTATCAGCAGCAGAGATTGCAATACAAATCGACCATAGCAGTTGCGAATCTTAATAAATAGTACTTATGGTAGATTAGAAGGTGATCGGTCGTTGCTGACCGATACTGGTTGGCGCAGATTGCTTAATTGACCAACATGGAATACTAATGGTTTGATTAACCAGTATGACTGGTAGCCGAGTTAGCTGGTGACGGAGTGTGTAACTCCATACATGTAGTATTTTAACCGTTAGCTAATAGTTGGGACTGTAAATATAACTTGTATATCTGCCCTTTGTACTATCATGCTTTCACTATTTGAGTGCTAACACTTTACTATATGTGTAAATACTACATTTGTGTTATTATTTGAGTAAAAACATCTATCGCTCATTTGTGAATCAATGTGAATCATTGACCCCTTTTCCTTGTACTGTGAAACAGTCGGTAATAATCTCTATAATTGTTAAAATCTTCCAAGATCATGGAGCACTATTATATTTGCCAAATTGAGACATTACTCATGGTATACTAGTCTATATGCATTGATGAAATGTTTCAAGACCTTGAAACAAGGTAGTACATGCCATGCGTAGGAAACATTGATACAAAGAAATGATCTTACCATTAATATTCACAGCCAAGTCAACGTAAGAGTTAAGTTCAGTATTGATAAGCTGTTGTCGGCTAGTGCCATCGTAGTTGGACTTCTCAATCTTATTACGGCTACTCCAATATATAGTACTATAACAAAAGACAAGACATAAAAATTTAAACGTTCTGTTAAGAGAAAAGATAGAATTACTAGGACCTGACTTACATATTCTTAAATACTTTGCATTATGGTATGGGGGAATGAAATGTTTCACTCTTTACGTTGAATGCAGTCTCAATGCTTTATATATCAACATCTCAGCACAAAATTAATGATATAAACCGTATTTTATATCCTTTATCAAATGTAAACGATACGGGCTATAACGTTCAGTTTAATGTTTGATTTAACTCCGTTAAACTTCACTAATATAACCTGAACTGAACTTAACTGAAACATAAATGTGCTGGGAAGATATATGCAATGCAACCAATAATATGGCGTACATGCTATGAAACCACGTGTGTTACGACCCATATGCACAGATAAATAAGCTAGTTAAACATGTGTTTCCTTTTAAAGCAAAGCATGATCTGTACCCATTAGTAGGATCCGTCACAATGGCTTGTGGTGTGTTTAAATCATCACTGATGACTGTTCTGTGTAGATCTTCATCAAGGCTGATGACCGCAATGATATTTCTTACACTGTCTGTATAAAACAGGAGTCTAGAGGTTAAGTCCACTGCTATTCCGTTTAGAACAGCATCTACAAAATCAGATAAAACTCAGATGTACATGTGTTCAATACTATAGCAGTTTCGAATGTAAAGAGTGGTATGTGATGGACTCTCAAACATCTAGAAAAATGCTTACAACGTTTCTTTGTATTAAGCAATTCTACTTGAAAATGATATGATATTTATTAGAAAACACCTTAGGCGGACTTATGTATTATATAATCAGTTTTTACATAACTAATTAGGATTGGCTGGCAATGAAAACTTTGTATGATATCCTACAAAGTTTAAGTTCAATACGCGTCAGAGAACATAACTAACACGTATGCTCGTGATGCTCCATTTAGAAGGGAACACAAAAAATTAGTTATTATATCATTGGGTTCCACTCTAGAATGTACGCAATAACCAAACGATAACGATATAGCATTACGTCAGCATATAGTTCAATCGGCCTGAGTAACTCAACAATAACAAACAGAAAAAAAGAAATAAACTTGCACGACTCAATATCTATAGTAGAAACTCACAGCTTTTGAAACTTCGCAACGTTGTTTGGTTGTTTCCATATATAGATCCAGAATTAATCTGCGAAAAATCAACATCACTCCACAACATCACGGCAGCATCCGGATCGTAGTCGATGGCAAAAGGACTAGAGCCAATCTGAACTGGAATGCTGACATATCTGTGATTATCTATATCCATTCGATAAATTGATCGGTTGGATCTGTTTATGACCAGGAGAAGGTTTTCAGGTATTTTATCTGTCGAAAGTAGATAATAAGCTAAAGTATGGATAATCGTATCCTTCATTGTAACGGTCTCTTTATTATTATACACTGTTTGAACCCTGATTTGGGCTGTAAGGTATAATTGAGAGTATTTATATTTTACATTGTAATTACATCATTATTCAGGAATAAATGTTTGTTTTCTATACCAGTCAAAAGACTAAGAACAGCTGTAACATTCGTGCCCTGTGGCTTTGAAATTCTCGTTGGACTAAGTGAGGGGACTCCCTCTCCAATGTCGTATGCTTTATATGCCTGTCAAATCCAAAGTCCCTTTACCTTTATTCTGATGTACGTTTTCTACCTGAGAAAAGACGGGATTTTCTATAAACATAATGGACACCGCTTTTAGAAAACGATTAAAAAAATATTGCTCGCAGAGAATGTCAAAGAGACATTTGTTTTGCAATTTTAAATCAATAAAAAACAGATGAATGGTTTCGAAAATGCCTAAATTGGAACGGTTTCAGCATAAACTAATTTGCTTACCGCATGTACGCTTTTATCAGACTAGTTTAAGAGACATGTACTTGTTTTCAATGGACACTGAACTATTCCAATTATATTTCAAATGTCCAAGTCTGAGTTGTTCTTGGTATGCATTCAAGACAAATATAACATTTGCAATTAGAAAAAGAATATTTGGCAAGATGGATAAATAATTTACAGATTATAAATAAAATGTGATAGTGTACACTGCAGCACAATTCAACGATAAAGAAATATTTATTTTTTAAAATATCAGAATCATTGTATTCTTAAGCACAAAAACAAACATCTTTAATCCATGCCTTTAAAAAGCAGATGTTTATATGCATTAAAGCATTAAATGCCACTTTCTTAAAAGTGTGCATAATTGTGCCGTTTCTGTGTTCCTAATTTCTAGTATTGAACAAATTAGAACCAGTACCCAATAAGTTAATTATCCGTGATATTATGTACGTCATATTGTGGTGCACTACTTGTGTATATTTGCATATCCGTTGTTGTTTGTTTGAATTCACGAAATGTTGCAGTTATACTCAAACTATCATAAGCATACGTCTTATATTCATTTTCCCCTACAACTTAAATTGGCATGCTGACGTTGACTGCATTATCAACTCGATCATGCCCTAAACTAGTATATAACTTTTGCACATGACTAATACAAACGACAAAGACCGAATAATGTGACAGAACAAAAATGCTTCAAGATATAAATTCCTTTCGAACGTTCTCCATCTAATGTTTGATCTATGACTGACGTTAAGTGACTGTATTTTTCAATATTATGAACATACTTTGACGGACATCAACCGCATCAATCCAGAAAACACAGAATCATCAACAACAACACGGTTTGTTTTGCAGAAAGCTTATTTCTAAAACTTTTTATTTGTCGTCTACCATATAAATGGAATAACTCAAGTGTAGAACACGAGAAAAATATAGAGTTTATATTGTTCAGTTGTTACATGGACGGTATCAACAAGTGCGGTCAGGAAAACTATAGATAAAACCTTTTATTCAATAGCAGTTTTTGGAACCGTTGCAAATTAATTATCTTTGACAATGGGAGCCAGAGCAGAGAGAAGAAGGAAGTAACTATCAATTATTAATTGATATGACTTTGACTAGGACAATATTGAGTTGTATTGCTAAATAAATATGCCTGCTGATTTGTGGTGATAACATTTCAGGACATATAGCTAGAGCATTAAACTAATTGCGAAGACACTCAGAAATAAAGAATAATTCCTGATATGTCGCCAGAAATGTTCAAAATGTTTTTTCGTTGAAATACTTGGCAAACCACATCCACAACTAATGCCCAAAATACTCCGTTTGACAAAACATATTTAATGGATATGATCCCTCGTATGTATACCGCAATGATAAGATATTTTCTATTTTCACCAACTTTCTGACTTCATTTGAGGACGCCTACAGCGAGTGCTAATTTAAATCCAGCTACTCGACCCTCGTCTGTTTTTGGAAATTTCTGAAAATGAAACTCTGTCCATTTATTCTTTCATTTCATTCTCTACTGGACAGTTACATGTTGTACCTAAATTATTTTCATGTTTCTTTGTTAGACTACGTGGAAATTCAAACCTCACTCAAAGACAATTTATCAACCACAACTGATTTTGCAAGCGTTTCCGATACTTGTGACCCAAAACATGATTCCATTTGACTTGTGCTTACGATGACATCAGGCTAATATGTAATAAGAGTATTGGCCGTTCCACTTTATCAGCCAGTCTTACTAAAACGTACCTGGGACCTGTACTAATAACGAAACCGGAACAACCTATAACGTCCGTTATGTATTGGCCACTCCATCGTATTTTGTTTGACACTTTGTATATTCTTCTTGTTTTTTAATGCTGCTGGATTCTTTATCGATTTAAAGTGTGCAGCGACTAAAGCAGGCACGTCAATGCTGTTTGATACATATCAAAGTCTCAGTGTCAATTCGGAAGTGTTTCAAGTAATATATGATCAAATCTTGGAACCCGCTTTCCCTTTATTAACTCGCCGTAGAAGGTGTTTATTGGTAGCTGTTTCCGGTGACTTGGGCTGTTCGTTTCGATGGTTGTTACATCAGTACAGTTTGAAACATCGTCGAGTTCTGTATGCATACGGTAGGGTTGACAATACAATGGCAGTGTAAACTCTAAGTATTGTTTGTAGACTAGTTCCTGTTCCCTCTCACATAGTTGTTCGTGGTATGGCAATTGCCGCATTTGCTTTGCGTTCTGGTCTTTGTTTAATCTTTGATGTTGACAGCGAGTGAAAGTATGCTAGGTAAAAGTGTCCGTTGCCTTACGGTTTTTGCCATTTACTTGCTGTACTTAAGGATTTCCTGGTGCAGTTTGATTCATCACCTGTTTTATTGAAGCTGACAAAACTTGATACAAGTTGATCCATGCTGTGTTACATGCAATTCCTAGGTGTGTCATTCAGGGAATACAATACAATATTACTAACTACCTATAATTTTGTCTTCGCTTATAGTCGTCTCAGGTTAAAGACACTGATATGTCGTCTATGCTTGATGTATACCCCAGTGTTATAGTCACGGAAGGCATCAAGAAGCATGGCAGATACCTTTGTCTTGAAGAAGATTGTGTTAACATTCGCCTTGTTTGACTTCGCTGGTGATATCGGAATGGTTAAGATGACGCCCCATCGTCGCCGATACAAACGAGCATACTTATGGACAATCGCAAAACTACGAAAACAAATTCTTCATGGAAGCCAACTTTTGCCATGGTTTTCCAAGGGCCTTCAGTGCCAAATGTGTCACTGGTCTTAGTCGTACAAAATAATGTCATGTACAGGGTGAAGTTTATTTCTGGCGTTTCTATTGGAGTTGAAGAGCTGCAGACAAATTCATGAAGCACAATAATTATTTGTTAGTACCAAGAAACTGATGTGATGCTCACAAAAATTCTGACAATTTGCCTACTATCGACATATATTTTGGAGAGGATGGTTGACCAAGAATTCCTCTGGCACAGCATTTGTTCTTGGTGTTTTGGCATTTGACAGCCTGCCAATTGGTTTAACAACGAAATTGGACGATCAGCAAGTAATATGTTGATTTTCGTATAGAGATGCCGATATATTGGCTATACGCTCAATGGCACATATTAATTGTAAATGGTGTGTATGTGATTGCCTTTGTATGAAAAATATTTTCTTTCTAAGTGAGCAATGTGGAGCTGTTTGCACGCATTATTGGAGATGTTATTGTTGATTGTGTTTCGTAAATTGTCTTCAATACATCTTATAATTGTTTTATATCTGAGTATGATTGTTTTCTCATTTACTGTTTCGTTTAAGTAGGCGTCTTGCAAATGGCCGATTTTGCACTTGATAGCAATTTGATGATGTAAAAGATTACCTTCTTAGATCACAAAGAGCTGTCTTGTAAACCGGCCTCTATCCGACTTGTTATTGTATGGAAGACAGCGAATTGGAACATCATTCTCATGATGCCAGTCATAACGTTTACGAATTGATACTCAACATTTTACGGAGTTTGTATCGATTGTATACAGATTTACTATTTTGTCGACAAATTGCCGTTCAACATTATCTCCTTTAAATTTGGCGACATTAATCTTGAGCGGATACTTATATGCCTTATGGTTTTATGTTAGGCTGAGAGCAGATAGATACTGAGCTTATAGATTATAATACTGTGGTAAATCATTAGGAAGTTAAGCTTACTCGCACCAATCGAAACTCTACACATTTGGACTTTCTTGAGATATCCATGCGTAGCCTACCTATGCACATTTACAATTAGTACTTTATACAATCACTTATAATAACAGATGGTGACTTAACGAAACATTACATTGGTATGAATGCAACTTAGCTGCATCTCAAAAACACAACCATCAACTTCGAAAACGCGTATTCAAGTCATCACGCGAAAGTGCTCAAAGTCGATATTGTGGATATGTACCTAAAAACAAACTTGTGAGCAGTATAGATTCTTACTGTGACTAGCACATCAAGGGAATATATTAATGGCATGACAAAAGTCAAAACACACATGATTTTGTAGCCTGTAAACGATACAATTTAGGCACTTTTGATGACACATTATGGCGGCGATAAAAAAGTGCAGTGATAGTTTTAGCGACCGCGAATAGAAAATCGCACAAACTCATTGATTAGAAAGAATGGACCCTACAAACGTGAACGTATGCTTCCATGTCAAATATTTATTGAATGGAACGTATGTACTTCTGAGACAAATGGTTTGCTATAGCATGCACATACACTAGCAGAAAAGTCAGACTATACGTGTGACTTGTTACACTTTTATCTACAGTATAAAACGATATATAGGTATAAATAGCATGCATGGTAGATTAAATTAAATTGGTCCATTAATCAAATTACGATACATGTTTAATTTTCGTTAACATGTCCATTTTCATTTGCTATTGCTCTATAAATCCATTCTAAGATTTAAACAAATGAAATAATGCCATTCTAGGTTAACCAGAAAGACAGTTTCCCACATCCGTAACTAACAGGATGTTGATTTGAATATTACCGTTCCGAAAGAAACGTTGCTAAGAATACCATGTGTAAATGCTGAGAATACCATGTGTAAAGCTGTCAGTTATTACTTTGCTCCCCGAATTTCACTCTGATTGCTTGCAATATTTAATAATGTTTAATTTAATTTTACATTTTCAATACTAAAGTCCTTCAGTGTGTTAAATTTGAATTTATGAATTTGCTATAATTTTGTATGTATTATAACGCGTTCCGTATTCGGTTTGGTATAATCTAATATTCTAGGCTTTACATAGCCTCCAGTAAAATGAGTGTCAATTTGTAAATTCTAGTAAAACGTTTGGACTAATTCATGCTGTAATATTCTTCAGGAAATATTGAATCTCGAATAAAGTGTTACAGTTTAAATCGTAATCATAAAATATTCCGTTTTTTAATATAGTTGTATCTGTTTAGTAATATTAGTAATTGGTAGTTGATTACAGCTATTTTAAGGTTTTTTGAATGGTGCACATAACGATTATTATGATATAAATGTCAATTACTTTAGCTATTTTCTATATTGCGTTAAACTGTTTGCTTTCTAACAGGGTAGGTGTTTAATCATGAGAGAAAGTGATAAGCTTTCTTAAATTAGTCATGATTCTTCTCTACTTTACGCCTTTCGTGATATCCTATCAATACGTGGGATTAAAATGTTTGTTATGATCAGTTTAAGTTTGTCATATTCAGTAATTTTGAGATCAGGAAATATGTACGTGTTGGTTATCAACATTAGCTGGTAATATTGTTCAGTAAGTGTATGTAATGATCAGTAGTTCTGTCGTGGTCAGTATATGTGAGTGATAACTTGTTGGTGAGGTTCATGGTACGTAAGACTATATATTTGCAGGTGTTGGTGGAGGACATATTGTGGTGATAACGCGTTAATGTTGGTCAAAAAGACATTTACACAGTCTGTATGTGTTAGTGTATGTCAGTAGTGTGGACGATCCTCGTTAAGTATATCCGTTGACTTGTACATATTAAATTTTGTGTATGTGTATCATTAGATTGGCATTAGGGAATAATACCACTGTTCAATTGCCATCTCTCCATACCCTCTATTACTATAACTTCACTCTATGCCATTCCATATTAAATCAATGGATGTATGTTTTGTTGTAAATGTTATATACCTTTCCTGCGTTCAAAATTTCCTTAGAGTAACATTTTTAGAAACCCTCAAGATGTTATGTTATTCCCAGTTACCCGGTGCGCTCTTTTGTCTACTCTTCACGTGTGATGTGGTGGGTGGTGATCTTCAAGTTATTTTCTAGAGCAGAGGGGGACGTAATATTTGAGATAGTTTATTATTTCCGACCTATACTATAATTTAATTTTCGGAAAGGCAAATTGTAAAACATGTATCAAGACTTCATATAAAATTATTGCTTTTTATTTGATAACGACTATCTAGGGCACTAATAGGTCATGAGTAGGTGGTATGGTTGACCATCATCTAAATTGGAAGCATCTGAATCTGTTGCCATGAATATACCCGAACTTTTACTTTAATAATTCTGAAGTATACCCACTGTTTTCAGTTTGAGGTATAACAATAAAATTCATACATTAGCATAATTTTAAATTTAGTAAAATAGATTTTTTGGATGAAAGTTGAAATATATTATTCTCTGATTTGTGTTTCGTTGCGTTGAATTTATACATGTGCAATATCGGTCTCTAAAGCCGATATGTCTTCATTATCATGTTGTCCAGCGTTATAATGATTGCTCCCGAAGGATTAACACTATCTGTAAGCTAAATGCTATTTAAACTGTCTTTAAAGTAACCATTTTGCAATGAACATCATTGCAGAATGAGTTCTTTTTAAAATTGTTTATGAATATAAGATGTAACTCATCATCTGGACGTTTCTTCACAACTGTCAGAAACTAAAACGTTATGAACCATTAGTGAAAATACTTTAGGCATCAGACATTCAAATTGCCGTTGTATGATCATGATCTCTGTAGTTTACTTTAAAGTGATTGTAGACGCAACATTTGTCTTTAGCTGTTTACCCATTGCAGCATAATACGCAAGTGCATACGAAATATTAAATAAGGTTTGAAGTGTCATAAACTGGATTTGCAGGCAACATACTTAAAATCTTGAACTAGGTGTGCAACTAATTGTATGATGCTAATTCCAAAATCAAACTAAAGGACACGTGCAAGTGTCTATATCAGTTATAATAATTTATATATTTGAAAACGAATCCATTTGAAGACAATATGTCCATATGTAATACAAAACTCTGCAAACATGCTGAAAACGTGTATACTAATATATAGCTAATGTTCTTGTCCACGAAACGTGTTCAGAATGATGTTATTTTGCTTTATTTGTCGCTCTAAGCGCTCGGACATATTTAGTTTCACCTAATTCCATTCACATTACAGAAATGTAACTTTAATAATCATCTAATGGAGCAATTAGTATAGGACAATTACTAGTTCAGCGAGTGCCGCCCGCAATTGAGTTTTGATTATATATGAGGATTTTGTCACTGAGTATGTAACGTAGATTCACTAGCCTAACATAAAGAGATGCCGTCATTTTCACATTAAAACAAAGTCAGTGATTTAAAATGTTTGCACGTTAAGGACAATTGTTATATTGGCCTAATGTTAACAATTGCGACCCGCCTACTTGCAGTTTTCAGTATTAATTTATGTCATAATTACACTAAGTACTTTCACTTATTACATAATGAACCATGCACGTTAAATGCCGTATTAAGGTTAATTATATGCATCGATCTTGATCTGTTGTCTACATTAGTTCCAAGTATTGTGAACTTTTCTTTACGCCTGATATTCCGTTTAACTGAACCTTAAGATAACCACACAAGCGGATATGATAAAAGTGTTACTCTGTCCAAAAAGAGTTATGTCGCATGGAAAAACGCATGGCAAACATGATTGTTAAAAATGTATTCGTTAAGTTTTACTTGAGAGCATTAATAAGAATTTGTATGTTGATTCTGTTTACAATTTGCTAATTCATACGGGTCAACTCTCTTTGTTCCCGAAGTTTGTATATTTACTAATATGCTTTAGAAAACGTTAATCATATATTTTGTTAGCAATACATTTCGACATGTTCCTTAAGAGTTTTAGTTAGAATTACGGTTATCAAACTGGCAGATCAGTATAAACAACTTCTGTTCTTGTTTGTAGTACATATAAAAACCACATATCTCCCACAAAACGAAACCACATTTCATACTTGCATATACTAATCATACACGAGATCACTTGATTTTCACTAACCCGATACTTAACTACAATTACCTCTTATCCTGTGGCTTTTCATTCTTCCGCCACCACATACACACACACATATATATATATATATATATATATATATATATATATATATATATATATATATATATATATATATATATAATGTGTGTGTGTGTATGTGTGTGTGTTGTATTCATGTATTAATAAAAATGAACATTTGCTATATATATATATATATATATATATATATATATATATATATATATATATATATATATATGTGTGTGTGTGTGTGTGTGTGTATATATATATAATAGAAAAACATGGAAAGATAATCATGTAGTCATGAAATTAAAGGAGTATACTGACCGATTTGGCAAGTTTTGCCATCAGGCTGGAGAGTCATAACGTCGGGACAGGCGCATACATTAGAACCGCCAGGCAGCGGAAAACAAAAATGGCTACATCCACCACTTCCATTAGAACAACCGTTGCTGCCTATAAAATTCACGCTTACTAATTGAGATAAAGTGTTGTATTTTACTTCAAACTGTTAGTCATATTATGTATAATATATCCCATATAAGATGATTTCTCCTAAGCCTGCATTAAGTTAAAAATTGTGGCACGGGTTCTCAAACAGACGAACTTCATATAATCCGATATAAACACATTTGCATGTAACTATAACAAATGCCTTCCACCTTTCCTGATAATGTTCATTTTGTATTTTCAATTCAAACTTAATTGAAAACAATATGCTTCAGTTGAGATGGTAATTTTTTCTTGAACCTAAATTTGGTTCAAAGCATCTGTAAAAGGCTACGATCATCGCATTATAAATTAGATATACAAAATAAATTATCAAAAAATATTATCTAACAGTCATTTTTGTTTGTCATCAGTTACGTAATGACCATATATCGTTCTTCTTCACATCGTATCTATATCAGCTCATGGACATTAATGAGCAGGAAATATGAATAAAGTGTTGGTTTTATTCTTCTATAAAGAATATGAAATTAAATCTACCTTGTATTGTGATTTTGTCTAATTTTTAAATTTAAATTTTAAAATGTAATGCAAGTGATTATAATGACACCTCAAGGTGTACCTATATTTCCATTGAGGTTCACATGAATAACTTGTGGATACATGAGTGAAGAGGGCGCAATGGAAATCAGTCCACGTCCATCCGTTCCTATTCGCATGGTAGTATTCCTGAGATAAAATATATTGGTTCGTTAATTCAAGATTACAAAGATATATCTGATAACGATTACAATACAGTAATACCAATGATGGTAAGTTAATTACCTCCATGCTTAGCAAAGTGTTTTAATTCACCATCTATTACATGTTATGTGTCCATACCTATTACTGCTAATTGGCTAGCTTTGAAGAATAAACAATCAATTGGATTATCTGAATTTGTATTTTGTAGCCGTGCGTGCTTTTTTTGGAATATACAATTCTTGTGGGCATTTATATGGTAAAATAGAATGACTGACAGGTCTCAAATATTTAATAACATTTATGATATATGAACATTAAGTTAATTTTGTTTTCTTAAATTTTGTAAATGATTTACGAATTTTGCTCTACTTCTAAAATATGTTTTTATATCCGAGTTCAGGGTCTAACCGTGTTTACTATCTTAATAGGATCTGGAATTCAACGTGTTTAAAAGTGGATGGAATGTGTATACAAAATGAGTATCTTACGAGCATTACATTGCATCGTTTGGCAATTATATGGTGTTTGTAAATAAAGAGATGTGGTAAACGATTACTAATTCCTGTAGGGGACCCGAGTGGCCGAGTGCTGTCCGTTACGGATCACAGCCAAATCACCTCTGTCTGCTTAGGTTCGAGTCTACGATTAGGCTAATGTAGTTATGTGAGAAAGATTGCCAGTAGCTTCTCGTGAGTCGGTGATTCTTTCTCGGGGTTCTCTCTGCTTTTTCCTCCATCAATAATACTGGCCGCCATATATAGCCTATCGTGTGCTGAAAGATGGCGTTAATCCCTACAACAACAACAACAACAACAACAACAACTAATTCCTGTATGTTAAACTAGTATATGGTAATCTATCAAGTTTACAGTTGTGTTGTTGAAACAGAATAAGTTTGTGAGAAATAATTGATAAAAATATATATTTTGAATTACTGAAGTGGCCGTCGACATTCGGATCAACTCCTTACATTAGAATTGTAGAAAAGCAAGACTTCAAGCATATCAGAACACTGGACACTACTAAAGATGAGCATTAGAAGACGAGTCCAAGACTAATGATCTGGTCAATACCACTGACAACAAACATACGTTGTCCAAGGCTTTTGTAGCAGCAAGAACTAATAACTCTGCCTAATGAAAAATGAATGTCAGGTATGAACGAATAGAGGTTTCATTCAGGTGAATGCACAAATTCATCTTCGGGCTAAGTATTTGTTTCGGTATACCATTAAAAGTGATTTAAACTATATCATTCAAAGTCTTTGTAAACGGAAACCCTGTCATATTAATATGTTAAAGAACTTTTTTGATTGAGATAGCATAGTCATCTATTCAGTGAATATTGTTGTATCTTCCCTGATAGTTAGAGCTTAATATATATATATATATATATATATATATATATATATATATATATATATATATATATATATATATATATATATATATATATATATATATATAGCAACGAATGGATGATTGGAAATGTGCAGCAAGTTAACACATATTACCTTTGACCTGGAGGATGGCAAGGTCTACCAATGGCAAGATTGTTTCAGAATAAATCGATGGCATTTGAAACAGAATGTTATAGAGCAAGGTTTCCATGTCTACTGAACTTAAGATCCAGATAATTCCGACCAGTTTTTCACTGAAATCGTCGTCATGAAAGACAAATGGAGATACCACTTGGAAATCATTCGGGAATCATTCAATCAGTCGTTGATTTATGTGTTATAATGTGAGGATATGATGTTGGACAAGATCAGTTTACCTTATGTACATTAACTTATATATATATATATATATATATATATATATATATATATATATATATATATATATATATATATATATATATATATATATATATATATGTATATATACCCAGTGAATTTTAGTAAAATAATACTATTGAGGCTTGTGGCTATAGCTTGGTTTTATCGGAATTGTGGCTCAAACGTGTCTGCACGATTGCCGAGCCACTGTCTATTTTATTAAGTTCGAAATCGAAGTTTTCCTGATCTGAAGAATGTTACGAATCTATGAAGAATTTAAAGACTATTTTTATTGGTGCGATAGTTTTTATGGATCCAAATATTAGCCAAAGATTCACATTGTGCGATTGATGTACGTGATGTAATAGATGGATGGGTTATTCCAGAAAATACATATGCTCTAAATCATTAAAACAAAACAAGCATCAGAGACAATATTTTAAAATTGACAGGGAATGTTTAGCTTTAGCAAACGTTTTGCATGATGTTGAAGTGTATATTACGTTCGCTGTGAGTCGATTATTTCATTGACAATTAACAAAAGTATCATAGTTTTCTATTAAGATTGAGTTTGATGCTGCAATAATACATTGACATTACGCATGGAGAAGGATTGCAGATACACTCACACGTGTTTAGAAATATTATTCTCCCTTCTTTATGTATATTTTATGTAATCCACACGACATCTCCATATACACATTTAGTGGTTATGTGCATGTTTGACTAATATATAAAACAAGGATTTTTACAAAAATGAGTGGCTATATGTATTTAGTTAATATTGTGTTCTTGTATTATGTATTTTTGAACATTGTGATAGGACATGTTGGATTATATATTTTGTATTCAATACCAATAAATGGTTTAATATAATCAAATTGTTACTTGCACGTCTTTTAGTTCACTGTTGGAACACCAAGATTCAGAATGAGATACAAATTAAACTGACCGAATTTGTTAAATAAATACCTGTACCCCCATGTTGTAAAGTATAGGTATGACTGGTACAACGCAATGCTGCAGCCAGATAATGATACTTGTTCCTGGTAAATTAGAGACCGATTTGATCCGTCCACATTAGCTCGCTCTATTTTGAACATTCCAACGTCACACCAGTACAACACTCCCGCTGCAATAAAATTCGAAATCTTGTATTGTCAACAAATAATTATTTTTATATTACCTATGACATAAGGCGTAATTGCTTATATAAGCTAAAAACCAGGTAGTATTTAGATAATATTTATATTTACTGTGACTTTCTAAATCAATAGTATACCATCATAATGATACCATTTAATAGGAGACTGCATAGCATGTTCTGTTTCTGCAGACGCTTGCCATATGGGACACTTTGGTTCATTATTTGTAAGTGTATTATTTTGTATATATGATATGTACCACAAATGTTTATTCATCAATCATTTAAACATCTGCAATCGTAATAACCATTTGCGAAAGAAATTATGTCAAGCATTCTTTTTTTAATTTAAATATAAATTGTTTAAATATTATAATCATCAAAACATAAATATAGAAAACACGGTAATGCTAATGTACTTTTATATAAGTAATTAAATTTAATGTAAAACATGTGGCTAGCTTTAATTAGATGTATATATGTCTAGACGGTATGTTTGAAAGGAATCAGGTACAACTGCATATTTAGTCACCTTGCATGCTTTGTTGCTGCATTTTTAAATTCGTAATTAGTTTGTTCTGCTGTGGATTAAAGTCAAAATCTCTCAAATGGCAAAACCAAGAATGTAATAGATATAAATGTTTCATACAATTACATACGAAGAACGCATACGTTTCTGGGAAAGTGCTGAAAAGAAACAAACCGTTAATGTCCACGTCCAGACCAAATGGAGATGAAAGTCCAGTATTCACAACTTCTTGTATGTTTGTACCATCGTAGTTGGATCTTTCAATTTTAGCAGGGCTTCCAAAATCAACCCAATAGATGATACTGCGAACAAATGCAGAGGACAATCACAGACTATTAGCAATATGATGACATAGCGAGCAATCATACAACTGCTCTCGTACGAAGGGGTTTATGTTTTAATGACATTGCAACCTAAATCTAGATTTACAATAGGTGATAACAAGCAAATACAGACACAATACCTAAATAGCAGAGTGAGGTTTATATAAAACTGTGTACCGTTACACATATTACTATATTTTATGCATGTAACTATGACTTTTCATGCACATCATCAATATGATGTTGATGCATTGTTGTGTACCAAATAATGCAACAACATACGAATTTTAGGAATATCCAGAGAGGGTATATTGAACGTAACACAAACTGAAAAAAAGTCAAATATGGTTTAAAAAATTATACCAGTTTGGTAATGATTCTTACGAAGAAATATTATCTATTTTGCTTTATGAGAGTTCTTTCCTTTGATTTCACAATGTTCCTGTTAAAATCCACTACATATGATTGCTAAATGGCCTCTAATAATTTGACTTATGAATATTTATATCTTTCCGATTTCCAGCAGATCACAGTTCTTTATTGGCCTTCAAGCACTTGCATCTCATGATATAGATGGTATTCCTAATATGGTGTTTGGTTATTACTTATTTTATAAAAGCCATAATAATCGTAATTCATGTATACTTATACACCGATTCTAATATAGATCAAAATGAAACTAGCAGCAGAGAGGGTGAATCGGACAACTTTGAAACAAAAAATCACTTTTAACCGTCAAAACGGCAAATATAACCTTCCTACGAAATTTCGTGTTTTAACCAAAAAAAAAAATAAAGTCTCTCTTTGGCAAATGGAGACTTAGCGATTTTTCAATCATCAGGGTCGCAGCTATGTTGTCAATCACCCCTATGGGTTAATAGTTCTTTTACGATTTCAACCGAATATTTGATCAAGTCCGATACGATATCGTGTTCGAGGATCATGTAAATTTATTGTTATAAATCCGTGTGGGGCCGACTGAGCATGACTAAAGAAATTTCTAAATTGATTGAAGTCCATATCAGAACACCATGTCTGCCAAATATTTCGTAGCGTATGTGTATCAACGCCGTTAAACACAGCAAGAATATTACAGTTATCTCTGATCACTTTTGGAATCTGAGTGTAGCGTTGAGTGACATATATCACATCAGTGCTTTTATGCTTGCCTCGGGAAAATATTCTAGCTGGGTTACAACTAAAAATAACAGATCAACACTTACTGGTAGATGTGCAACATGTGGTATAAAAAAGTTTAGATTTGTTTCTATGAAATCCGGAGATGTTTTTAAAAAAAAACGAGGAGGTGATATCGCAGCCAAATTTGCAAAACTCGCTGGAACGCCGTGGGCAAAATACCCCGGAGAAAAGCACCTTCCAGGATATAGCTACTGTGGCCCCGGAACACGATTAGATATCAGACTTGATGATCAAAATCAGCCCAGACCCGGTGAGCATCCGATAAATGCTATTGATAAGGCGTGTCATGCTCATGATGTTGCATATAAAAGCAGCAATTTGCAACACAGGCATCTACCAGATGTGAAATTAATTAATGCGTTAAATGCTATTCCTGATAAATCCTTCAAAGAAAAATTGGCTTCATGGTTGGTAAAATCAGCTATGAAAGGCAAATTGATGTTAGGTGCCGGTAATTAATAATATGGAATCTATTTATTATTCTATAAAAAGGATACTGGTGGGGTAACGCTGCAATCAATAATCTCGCTAGTGCTGCAAAACTGAAAAAGGCCGCTGCGGCTCATTGGTTATCCAAACAGGCTATATGGCAAATTTATCTACCGCGTCCTAAACAAATTCACTACTCGCATTTTGATGTTACAGCTCCTAATGAAGTTCATCAGGCTGATATATTATTTCTGCCACATGATGGTGGTTACAAATACGCGCTAACTGTAATAGATGTTGCGAGTCGATGCAAAGAAGCAGAACCGTTCAAAACAAAATCATCACCTGAAGTGGCTTCTGCATTTGAAAGGATTTATCGAAGGGGTCCACTGCACTGGCCAAATCTATTACAAGTTGATCCTGGCAAGGAATTTCAAGGCGCTGTTTTATCAACAATGAAGCATCATAATGTCACTATCAGACGGGGGCATACTGCGTTACATCGCGATCAGGCAATTGTTGAACGGTTTAATCGGACACTTGCTGAACGGTTATTCGGATATCAATACGCAAAAGAATTCATTCAAGTAAAAAGATCCCGTGAATGGGTTAAAAGATTACCAGGGGTAGTTGCAGCACTGAATAATGAGATTACTAGAACAATCAACATGAAACCTATCAACGCGATTAAAAAGAAGTCTATACCCGTACAACCGCAAAAAGATTTTTCAAAAGAACCAATTCTCGGTAATGTCACTGTGAGGTATTTATAAGAACCAGGAGAGCTTCAAGGTGGCAGAAAAAGGGCTACTGATCCTATTTGGAGTGTTAGTGCACACAAGATATCTAGTATAACACGTTTCTAGACCGGCAATCTATAGACTGGATTCAACTGCCCCAGAACGAGGATTTACTCGACAACAATTACAAGTGATACCCGATGATACTCAATTACCACCACGGGGTCTTAACTAGCCAAAATCCGTAGGATTTTCAAAGACAATTCTTCGAAGCTGATTTATTTTTCGTACTCTGGATACTGCAAGATAGACTAAATTTGACCATTCGATGCGATTATCCACTATCCAAACAATTGTATCCGATATAGTCAATCCCTGTGAAGAATGTATCTTCGCTGCGTATCCTAGCGTCCATGGGGAATTATTAGCACGCAATGCATCTTCAACGACATTGATATTAACCAGCACAATATCATTTAATACGAGAATTTGTTTTTCACTTTGTCCTGGAATATCAACTTCTATATTCTGTCGCCGTGTATCCGATGGCCTATAACAAAGGGGTACTGGAAGTGTTCCAAATTTTTCTTTATACGTTTCAAATAATTTCATCTGAAGTGTGTCTCTGACTATTTTTCTACTTGCAATTATCAAATCATTTGGTCTCCATGTTTCCCAGAAATCTTTTAATGGAGTTTCTGAAATTATTTCACGCGCTATTTCACATTGGATTCTATCCGGTTGTAATCTAATTAGTGATTTGAATTCTCGTAATTGTTCATCAAGTGATCTATAATCAATACTAATTTCTTCATAATAGTCTACAAAAACCATTTAGCCATTCATGTGGGGATGCACCGACAAATGGTGGTGGTTGGGCGTGATCACCGCACATCACGACTTTTGTATTTTTCAATAACAACCACTCGAGAAGTGTTTGTAATACATCTAATGACACTGTTCATATTTCATCCCAAATTATGATTTCAGGAATAAATTTCTCGCCCATACGCTCAGGAGTTCTCTTATCTCTTTTCCATCGAAAGAAACTGTGATAATTACAGGCATTTACCCCTCGCTGTATCATTTCTCTTGCAAGTCTGTAAGTTGGTGTTAGCACAATCATGTTTGAACTTTTCCCACGGAATAATTCAATTGCACGTGTTGTCTTTCCTGACCACAGTCGTTTAAATAAACTGTTTTATATCTACAGATTGGATCAGATATCGATGGTGCATTAGAAAATTCTGATTGAATCTCAAAGAGATTCCGATGATTATTTTCAATCGTAACATCTGCTGATTCAATATAATCATGAAGCATTTCCCGCTTAATTCTCCATGATCCCCAACTCTCGTTGCTACATATTATGAATTTAGCCATATCGCTGTTTATGTAAAATGAGTCAGTGGCAACTCTAACTGCGGTGTTAGGAAATTTATTTAGCATCGAAAACAGATTAAAAGAAGCATAACCCAGCATAGAAGCTCTCAAATGTGTATACTGCGGATTGTATCCATCGTTGTAGGTAACAATTGTACCCAATTTGGTTCCATCGGACAGAAATGCATCTTTTCGATTGACATATATGCCCTTATTCGTTAGATCCGCGATTACAAAATCGTATTCAGCGTTGTCTATAATCAATCGTGAAGAATATCTTATACGGAGTTAACACAAACAATTATATGCTACCAAAGAAATATGCGCTGATCAAAAGAATTCAGAATTCTATTCGGGACTCTCTTGCATTTTTCAGTGACGTAAGTGTGTTTGTCCCGTTATTTACTATCGTAGAAGAAATACGAAAAGAATTGGGTTGGGAATATGAATTGAAAAAGGAGGTCAATTCTAAAATCAGGAATATCCGAGCGTTAATTCAAGAAAACAATTCGTCGAATCGAAATCGACTACGAGAATTGACTACTTCTCAAAGAGCTTTTTCATTTTTTGATTGAATTCAAATCACTTGCTGCAACCGAGTCATGAAATTATTTTTTAGTGCCACTGAAATTATTTACAGAAATTATTTTAGTGCCACTTAAATTATTTACAGAAATTATTTTTTAGTGCCACTGAAATTATTATTTTTTAGTGCCATTTTGTTACATTTTAGTGCCATTTTGGTGGTTTTTCATTTATTTTTTGACTGTTTTTAGTGGTTTTCAGTTGAAATCTCTTTTAGATTTTACTGTCACGTAGTCGATTTTGCATGGGGTTTTCCATAGGGAAAAGCTGTTAAAATTCATTTTTGATGATTTCTGACCAAAAAATCAATAATTTCAGTCAAAAAATGCCAAAAAATGACAAAAACAACTAAAAATCATCAATAATTTCAGTCGGGTCAAGTAGTCGATTTTGCATGGGATTTTCGATAGAGAAAAGCTGTTAGGGATTCATTTTTGAAACACACTTTACAAACTGGCATGGCAAAAATATTTCACAGCAATAAAAAATAGTTCACACACAGCAATAAAAAATATTTCACACTGAATAAAAAATATTTCACACTGAAGAAGAAATAAAAATATTTCACACTGAATAAAAAATATTTCACACTGAAGAAGAAATAAAAATATTTCACACTGAATAAGAAAGAAAAATATTTCACTCTGAATAAAAAATATTTCACACTGAAGAAGAAATAAAAATATTTCACACACAGCAATAAAACATATTTCACACTGAAGAAGAAATAAAAATATTTCACACACAGCAATAAAAAATATTTCACACTGAAGAAGAAATAAAAATATTTCACACACAGCAATAAAAAATATTTCACACTGAAGAAAAAATAAAAATATTTCACACAGCAATAAAAAATATTTCACACACAGCAATAAAAAATATTTCACACTGAAGAAAAAATAAAAATATTTCACACACAGCAATAAAAAATATTTCACACTGAAGAAAAGAAAAAAATATTTCACACACAGCAATAAAAAATCGATATTTCACACTGAAGAAAAAATAAAAATATTTCACAGCAATAAAAAATATTTCACACTGAAGAAGAAATAAAAATATTTCACACTGAAAAAAGACAAAAATATTTCACACACAGAAATAAAAAATCGATATTTCACACTGAAGAAAAAAAAATATTTCACAGCAAAAAAAAATATTTCACACTGAAGAAAAGACAAAAATATTTCACACACAGCAATAAAAAATCGATATTTCACACTGAAGAAAAAATATTTCACACAGCAATAAAAAATCGATATTTCACACTGAAGAAAAAATATTTCACACACAGCAATAAAAAATATTTCACACTGAAGAAAAAATCGATGGACCGTTAACTGAAAAATGTTTTACAATTGAAAAATTGTTTACATTTCAAATAATGGTCAATGAAGCATTAACGACCCGATTGGCTCGTTAACGACTAAATGCAATTAAGAGATTTATACCAATTCGCGACTCTGTAAGGAATAAACTGCAACAACGACAGAGTCTTCAGACTGATTTTGCTGCGGGATCTGAAGAGTTGTTTAAACCAGTAACCACAGCAACGAAGGGGGTAGAGCGTGCTATACAGGGAGATTAGGGAAAATCTCTTATTGGTGAACTTGAAAAAATAGCAGCGGAAACTGAACAAACAAAACAAGCTGTACAAAAAATGGAATCTAAAACACCTGAATTAAAAAGAACAGTAGATGATTTACGCGTGAGATTTAGCGAGGAGGGGTTAGCAGCAATTGATAAGACCGATCCAACAGAAATTCCTGCGCTTGTTGTTACGACTTATGAAAACAGAAAAAAAATGTTGAAACCAGAATATCATAAATATGTTAGAAATATAACTCACTGGGCTGATATATTCTACAAAATCAAAACTAAAACAAGTCAAATTGACACAAGTGCATCATACAATGAATATATCAAGATGGTGGGTACAGTGTATAATCAATATGAAGAGTTTAAACAACAACAAAAACCGCAAAAATTGCAAGGAAAGCGACAGCAACCTGCAAAGAAAATATCTTTTTCACCTAAAAAACAACAACAACTACCTGATGATGATACTTTTGATTATTTACAACCCACGGATACAGACAAACTGGATGAAGCAACTGGTTATAGCGGGAAGGGATTAACAGATTGCAGTGGAATCTGTCCTGGTAATGTTCTCAGTGATATATCACGATTAGATGTCCTCATCGGAGGGTTCCAAGCTGGAAATAACTCACCGGAAATAATTAATGAAGCAGCTGATATCTGTAGACGGTTATTTCAAGGTGGTATCATGGATATCAAAACATATCGAGATTTCATTGGCGAGTTAGTAGAAAGTGGCTATCATAGTGACTGAAAACGCTAGCAATTGAAAACACTAGTGTTTTAATAATAAGAATGATCATACACTACAATCCTGACAAACCAACTAGCGTCTATATAGTTAATTCACGATTTCCAGTTTATAGCGCCTATTATGGAGTAGGTTTCGGTAATACCATTTTAGGATTATTTTCAAGAATGGCACCAAAAGTGATGCCGTTAGCTAAACAACTAGGAATGAAAGCCATTGATGTTATTCGTGATAAGGGTATTAGTACCGTTGGTGATCTTGCCGGAAAAGCGTTTTCAGCCGCGAAGAATAAATTAACATCATTAGTTAGACGGAGAAAGAAACCGTTACCATCTACTGCAGTTATGCCTGCAAGTGTTAGTAAAATAATAAATAACGCAGTAGATGAAAAATTAGCGTAGCTGGTGACACCCGACCAAAGCAACATCGCAAATATGATAGCAGGAAGTGGCTTTAAAAAAACCCGACGATGAAAAATCTTTTACGATGAAAATCCTACGGTGAAAATCGTTTACGATTTCATGATTTAGACTATGATAAATATAATAAAATGTTCAAAAAGTCACCTGATCCAGCGTTTGATATAGACGCCCCAGCGCGCAAGGATGATTCTGTACGCGATTTTCAATATTACGCCTATCATGCAATAGACTCAAATAGTCGATCAAGAATTGAACTTCAAGTTCATGATACCAGTAAATATTTTCTACCCGCTGAAGCGTTTATTGAAGTAGAAGGAGAACTTGTAACAGCTGCTGATACTCCTGCTGTACCAGCACCATATCCAGCTGATACTCAGGTCGGGTTTGTCAATAATGGTATCATGGCGCTTTTTGAGAGTGCTAGATATCTCATTGATGGAAAAGAAATTGAGTCGATAGATCGTGATGTTGATGTGGCTACAACAATAATAGGACTAGCAAGATATTCTGATGATTATACAATATCAGCAGGACCTTCTATGATGTTTGCAAAATATGTTAAAAATACCGCTGGAGGAAATCAATTTGTTGTAAGACGACCAAAGAATAATACTGTTGCCGCTGATGTTGATGTTGAAAATATGATTATAAACAACGATCCTAATTTAAATCTAGGAGCTGCAACACGAATAGCAATGTTGGAGGGGCGGCGTAAATCATTTTCATGCGCGATTCCACTGTATCATATATTTGGATTCTGTAGAAATGTACGAAACGTTATTTATGGAGCAAAGCATACAGTAGCACTCGTGCGAAAGGGTGATGATAATGACGCAATTTGGAGGATTTCAGCAGATGCTGCAAATCCAGATGCTGATGCCGGTAAAGTAATTTTAACAAAAATATCATTGTGGATGCCAGTGTTGACTCCATCAATTACCGCAGAAGAACGATTACTATCATTTATGGACCAGGGAGGAAAATCACTGATAAGTTGGCTAACGGTAAGTACAGATGTGAAGCAAGCAAATATTAACGGGTTATTCACGTGGAACCTAGCATCAAAACAAGGCGTTTCTGCGCCACATCATATATGTATTGCGTTACAGGATAACACACGAGTTGGCGATCAACGTTTCAGACATATGATATTTGATCCATTAGGTGTTAAAGACGTCTCACTTAGAATAAACGGCCAGCAGGAACCATCTAAAGATGTACAACTTGATTACGGTCAAAATCATATTGCACGAGTTTATCATCGTCTGTTGTCATTTATGGCACGCGATCAAAATGTTGATACTGGTCTGCAAATATCACAATATGATTTTAAGAATCTGTATCCGATCTATTATTTTTCGTTGGAATATCTTGATTTAACAAGACAATCCGTCGTTGATGTACATTTTAGAGCTAATGTGCTTCGTGGTACTATTGCTAATTATAGAGCAGTTGCTGTCATTCTCAGCGATAAATCAATGCTACTCGAAGGTGTTGGCGGAAGAATGAAAGTGGTAGATGCACCAGTAGAAAATATGTATTTTTTTTTCTCTTTACAATTTACGATTTAAAATCAATCTGTTATGTAAAATGTCATATAGTGTTATTAGTGTTGCCCTGACGCCCGGTCAAGTAAAAAAATTGCAATCGGAATCGGCTAAAAAATGTGGAACCACAATAAAGCTGAAACCCAATCAAATGAATGGTGGTGCAAATAAATTATCGCTGACAACTCATCAAGTAAAACATTTCAATGATGCACTTGTAGCAAAAAAAGGCATTCAGATCACTCTCTCTGCGGCTGCTATCAAAAATATGATTAAAACCGGCGGTATATTCCCGTTGTTAGCTGCGATTCCGGCCTTGATTGCAGCAGCAGCCCCAGCGGTGGCTAAAGCAGCGGCGTTAGGAGCCGTTGGTACTGCAGCAGAAATGGCACTAAAGAAGGCAACTGGACAGGAATATAAAAAAGGGAAAGGGTCTAAGACTACCAGGAACCCCGTATTCATGGTACAAAGGAAGCGGCTTGAGAATCCCAGGAACGGTTTACTAGTTCGGGAATCTTCGATTGAAGAGTCTTTGACTCCAATGTCCAATTTTGATCTAATTGACGCCGCTAAAAAACAAGCGATTAAAAATTCAAAGGTGTTTTTATGAAAGGTCAATTACCGGCACAAGCCAATGATGTTGAAACCGGTATTATTAATTTAGATAACAGCACCGGACCTGGAACTCACTGGGTTGCATACGCTATTGATCTACGTGGGATTGTTTATTTCGATTCATATGGATTAGCACCGCCTAAAGAATTTACGCGTTATATAAATCGCTTAAAGACTTTTCCAATGAAGACTTGGTATTCTACGCTACCAACACAACAAATGAATGAGCCACCAATATGTGGCCGTGAAGTATTAAATGTCCTTGACGCTATTTCAAAATCTGGAAAACCACCTCATGTTGTCGTAAATGAATACACTAGTAATCGCTGGAAATCAAAAGATATCAAATCGAAACGATTTTAGAGAGAGTGAGAGAGATGTATAAAATAACAATGATTGATATTTGGGGGAGATCTTTATCATGCCTGAAAAAACCTGGTACCGATGGCACTGCAGGAATATCTGCAACCGGTGATATAAAAAAAAATAATCGAAGAGGAAATAGCTGAGACGTTGAACTTAACAAGTGTTGATCCTAATGAAATAGTTGTATTTCAAGATCGTCAGGGTAAATTGAAGACTAGTAATGTGTCGTTGGATGATATTTTGGTTAAACAACGAAACGCAATCGAGGATACTATCGTGTTATTTTCCGATCAGGGTAAACTCAAACTGGGTGTACTTTTTTCGAATATTACAGATAGATTAAAAACTCTCAACGATTCTGCGTTGGAACTAGCAACACTTCAATCTAGAATTGAAAAACACGGAAAAAAGGTTTCATATTTTCGTAGAAACATCGTGGATAAATTTATTGGAACCCCGTTGGATAAAATTGAACTAAAACTACCTGATATTAAAAAATCCATCGATGAGACCAAAAACTTCATCGAAGCAATCAAAAATGATTATTCGAGGATGATAACAATCATTGAAAAAACAAAAATTCCTCATGAGAAAACCAACAACATAGTATACACGATCCAACATGGATCATTTGCGTGAACACCTACAAACAACAAATCAGATATCACTGCAACCGTCAAGGGTATTTATCGATTAACACTAGTGACAACGACTCAATTTAATATTTCATCGTCGAGTTCATATATGGTCAATAATACGATTTCAACGATCATCGACAAGGACACAACTGAAAAGTTCACGATAACATCTACTGATAAAAATTTGGTTAGGGTTTCAACAACGTGGTATTTGGAATTCGTAGCGGATTTAAGTAAATAACGGTTTCAATTGAAATCGTAAACTGATTTAAAAATAAAATGATTTTATCATCGCAATATCGCTATGATCAGGTCAGAGAATTTCAAACTATACTCAAAACCCTCGCCGAGGAGTATCAAATAAAAATATAAAATACCAACGAAGAATTACAGCAATTGATGTTACCGTGTACGCTGTGAGTGGTATAATCACCGGAGCTGGTATTATACTGTCTTCAGTGACAATGATTGCCCCGATAGCTGTTCCAAATTGCATTTATGCGGCAACAACAATCGCGAGAATAATTTCGATAGTAACAAAAAAATATCATCATGCAGCCAGAGTAAACAGCAAGACAACATAATTCAACTTCATGTTGTGTCCACTGCATACTCGTAAATTTCCTCGTTGATATCGTCATCACTCGATGATACAATTATATCAGATAGTGAGTTCTCAGCGATGGTCAGTATTCATGATTCTGCGATGTCAAAATTAGAGCGACAACAACAGTATAATAACGATGACAACACCAATGGAATTACTTCAACAAATAGTGGAGAACACAAACCCAGTACAAACAAGCATGATCTCAATAACATCAACGAATCCAGAATTCAGTGTGAATTTCCCTATCCCAGTCCCCGTGAAGGAAATCGCGCTAGCCAAAATTACGAGTGTATCACAGTTGGCCTAATATCAGATCAAAATCATTTGGTGGTCAACAATCCAATAATTCACTGGTGTTCTCGTATAAGAATAAACCCGACGGAACCCCAGACTGGAACGTTGTTTCCATACCGACCGGATCATACCAAATTGAACAAATCAATGCTGAATTGCAACGTAGAATGAAATCGATTACTGGAAAAGAATCAAAAATAGCTATAACAGTTCATGAGCAGACACTATCATCTGCCATTGAGATAAGCACAGATGGTTACGTCGTAGATATCTATCAGAGTTATATTAGAACCGTACTGGGGTGGCCTGAATTACCACCCCCGGGAAAAACCGTTAAATTACCAGAACCACAAAAAAATGATTATATCACCGACATGATAAAATCTGATAATCCAATAAAGAGTTATAGCGATTACACCAAATTGATTTTTTTTCATGGAGCGGTAGAAGCCACCACTAAAAGAAACGTCTACATAATTCGACAGGATAAAATCACTGAAAATTTCACAGCGATGAATAATGATTTTTCATTGTTGTTAATATCCCTTAAATCCGGCACTCTCACCCGAGATGAATTTATCAGCCTTGTAGAAACATGCAACAAAATCATCAATGACATGGAAACATTTCATTCACAAATTATTCAAGAAGTATTAGGTGACAGTAATCCTGCAACAAGAACTTTATTTACAACAGAATATAATATCCCCGTCAAAGATATTCCAGCATTCAAAATACCAGGATATAATATCTTAGGACTACAAAAATCTCTCAATGATGCCATCGATTTTGGTTTTAAAATAATTCATGACGAATGGAACAAAACAACATCACAACCACAAACAACTATCCTGACACATAATAATGACCCAGATGGTGGCGGCAGGCATATTGCTCCTCAAAATGTGAATACTTCATCGGTGATTGCGCTCAATTTAGTATGCGATGTTATCGAAGGAAGCTATCAAATAAATCTAGAACGATCAAATCAAGCTCAGCAAGGATATATTTTATACTCTTTTGCACCAATAGCTCCTCCATGATTTTTAATAATCGAGGATCCAACTAATCCAGTCTATATGCGATGTCATAATAATTCATTAACCAGAATCAATTTTAAACTCACTGACCAGTCCAATAATCTAATTGATCTACAAGGTGAGGTTCTACAAATTAGTCTGTTTGTGAAATCCTAAAAGGATTTTCGTCCTAAGGACTTTCATCGTAGTGATTTTCATCGTAAAATAATTAATAACCCATAGGGGTGAGTGACAACATCGCTGCGACCCTGATGATTGAAAAATCGCTACGTCTCCATTTGCCAAACAGAGACTTTATTTTTTTTTGTTGGTTAAAACACGAAATTTCGTAGGAAGGTTCTATTTGCCGCTTTGACGGTTAAAAGTGATTTTTTGTTTCAAAGTTGTCCGATTCACCCTCTCTGCTGCTAAACTGCGCTTGACTTTATGCATTTGGTGATAACACAATTTTTAAATTACAAAATTGCATCCCTGTTAAACTGTAACTTAGCAAATTTTTTTTGTTATTAAGATAAACACACATACATACATACATACATACATACATACATACATACATACATACATACATACATACATACATACATACGTACGTACGTACGTACGTACGTACGTACGTACATACATACATACATACATACACACATACACACACACAGATAGATAGATAGATAGATAGATAGATAGATAGATAGATAGATAGATAGATAGATAGATAGATAGATAGATAGATTGATAGATAGATACATAGATAGATAGATAGATAGATAGATAGATAGATAGATAGATAGATAGATAGATAGATAGATAGATAGATAGATAGATTGAAACTATGTGGTCATAAAGTAAATTCCACTACTTTATGATTATGAATATTCCAGGCTTTGGTGAACAGTCAATAAAGTTCCGAAAGAGGACAATAGTAGCAATGTATTCGAATATAAATATGTTTTCCTCAAATATCTAAGTGATAATATTT
Source organism: Unio delphinus (assembly GCA_029339505.1). Classification (NCBI taxonomy): domain Eukaryota; kingdom Metazoa; phylum Mollusca; class Bivalvia; order Unionida; family Unionidae; genus Unio; species Unio delphinus. The sequence continues at coordinate 6,054,098 of JAQISU010000086.1, forward strand.
TTCAAAGAGAGCAATAACTGGGCATGACTTGGTTTTAATTATCCTAAGAATAACACAAGTATCTTACTTTACCCTCTCCAAATCATAGTTGTTATAGTTAAGTTGTTATAGTTACTATACGATTTTTACTATACAAAGTGTATCTACAAACATGGCGATTAAATCACACACAGCATGCGTGACAAAGATTAATTTAGCAGTCCTTTCGTGGAACTAACATTTTACAGATAAATGCTAACCTAATGCCCAACGGCACTAACTTCATCCCCATCGACAATGTATATAAATGTCAGTCGTAACTGAGAAGGTTATTGAGCAATCAAGACGATAGTTACTATAACAATCAGACAGATATTTTGATTGGGGCAAAGGCACTCATACAAGAATGACAACGATTAAAATACACTTTAGAAGGATATCAACAATATGTATTCGAAAATAAAATTCAATGTTAGATGTATAAATATTGAATTTTTAATTACAAGTAAAATTATTACTTGATGAATGTGATATGGTCATGAAATCACGAACTATATAAGATCGCAAAAAACCGTACTTAGTGCAAGACTGCATATAGTTTGTCCAGATAAACGAATATTCGTATGGATAACAAAATAACTAACATTCGAATAACAAAAGGGTGTTAAGAATTTTAATACACGAATTCAAATTTACAAGAAAATTACACAAACAAACAATTGCTGTAAAATGTAAACAGTAAGATTCTGTTTCAATAGTCCTAGCTGATGTTGTGACATGTAACAAGGTGCAGACGAATGATAATATAATTGAGGTGATTCTAATCACAACACAAAGACGTTTTCATTCAGATGATTAACCTCAAACAATAAATATCATTAACACCAATACTTTCACACATTCAGCACGAAACCAAGGTGTTACTCTGTACAAAACTCTTACTTTGCACCGACACGGCATGAGCCTATGCAATGCAGCACATCTTGAGCTGAGGTATATCAGCTCAATTCGCAAATATATTTCCGGTGGTGCCACTAAAACGGTATGTGTTTATTAGTACTTTCAAGACTGGAATAGAGTAATTTAATTAGGTCTGGTTCCGCTCAAAATCTGCTCCAGAATCTTCAACACGTTCAATCCACAGTTGATCTGATCATTCTTTGTTATTATTAGTGTTGTTGTTATTGTTGTTGATGTTGTTGTTGTTGTTGTTATTATTATTATTATTATTATTATTATTATTATTATTATTACTATGTAGTTGTATCATATTGTTGTTATGTATTATGAGAATCACAAAAGGTTTATTGCCATGAACATTGATTGTTTTTTTTTCATATTTAATAAATTATTGATTTCTTTCCATATAGCAGTAAAATCTAACTCATGTTTCCTTTTTGAGTTTGAATGTATAAGTAAGACATCGTCTATTAAACATCTTACCGAACATTAGACAGGATTAATATATAATTTGTGAGATATCTACCACCTTTCTGGTCTTAGGTTCCCACATTTTAGCTTTTAGAATTCCATTGAACATTTATACTACATACACTTTGAACTGGAGAAGTATCTAATATTTCATTTCAGTAGATTCACTTTACATTATAAAATTTCTTTCAAAATGAATTTTGTTTTATTTTTTGAAACTATATTATAAATTCACTTTTGGATATTTTACAGTCGCATTCTTACTTTCCTAAGCCGTTTTCAAATCTTAAGAAACGACGCGAACCAATAGCAAGTAATAAATCGGTATGTAATATAGAGTGGCAATAGGAAGGAACAGTGTTTGTACAAAAAACATACCATGAGCGAATAGTGAACATACAAATGTGCGCACAAAAGCGAACGTCTAAAAGAGCTACAACAGGTAGGAAGGAATTGTTTTAGGTTTTCCTGACTGGCGTTGGGAAGATTCCTGTACTGCATTTGACTGGTATGAAGAGGCACGTTAAATAAAGAAACCATAAGGAATAAGTTAAATAAGATCAACATAAATTTTGTTGCCTGTCCGGTTGGTGGGTAGTGTGGAAGAAATACATATTTTGTAAGAGTGCAGAAAAGTTTATTTACCCATTTGTTGGATCTGTCACAATGGCTCTTGGATTTACCAAACCACTGTTGATAACTGTTTTCTGCAAAAAATCCTTAAGACTGATTACAGCTATAAGGTCATTTCCCGTATCTGTGTAAAACAGGAGTCTGGATATTGAGTCCACTGCAATTCCATACATCTGAGCAACTAAATAGACAACAAATAATGTAGGGTAGAAAACGAGGTAGTTGCCTAATTTAGATTATTTTATTATTTGATCAATACCTTAATTAAGTAATAAACAGACGTGCTATCTTTGATGTCAAGTAATACAAAATCATGCTCAGCTTGCTATCGTGAAGGGATCGTTTAGTTTAGATTTATATTAATTCAAAATATACATCCATAAGAAACAAATCTTGCGATTTGTACATACAAAAGCTATCTGGGAAGCATTGTTGCTGGCTATACCTTTATTCACGCAAAACAAGATCTGTGACCGAAGAATGTTACACAACTTATACCAGTCACTCCTTTAGTCAACAATACATCAGGAATCAGGTGGATATCGGACAGCCAAATAAACAATTCATTAAAATAAATTGTTAACATTGTAGGTACAAGTAACACATTGCATAGAATAAGTTATTTTGGAATAGTGTTTACTAGTAATATGTTCCTTTAACTAAAATATATCCGGAGTTCACAACTATTTGTAAATATGTTATGTAACATTTTCTATCTTTCAAAAAACAGTATATTAACAATTAAAATTTACTTGACATTAACGTAAACAGATACGCAACATAATTAGTAGAAACTCACTGTCGTTGATGTAGAGCACGGTTCCGTTCACCCCAAATATCGATCCTGAATTAATCTGATTACTGCTATTCACCCAGTATATAACACCATTGTTTCGGTCGTAATCGAGATCATAAGCTATGATCCAGTTTGGAAATGGAAGGCTGACATAGTTGTAATTATTATTGATATCCATTCGACGAAGAACACCGTATCCATCGGATGCAATGATAAATTCATTGGGCAGATCATCTGTTGAATAAAGCAAATACACTAGTGTAACTTATATATATATATATATATATATATATATATATATATATATATATATACAAAAACACATATAAGGTACTATTCATTGTATTGCAACTCACAGCACATAAGTTGCCAATTTACAGATATGTCCAAATTTAAATATATATTTTAGATCATTTAACTGTTTGACTGAAAGCTTATTACAATTACTTTAACCAACAACTAGATATCAAGTATTATTCTTAATATAATGGAAAGAAGTTTCAAGATGTACTAAACAGTTTCATTTCTTAAATAACACTGATATAAATTCTAGTTTGAAGAGGGGAAAAAAAGAGTATAAAATTAAAAAATACCAACCGGACATGATATAAACATCATATAAACCAACATATATATTCGTATTACTCAAACATTGGTTAGTGAAAATCGACTAAGATTTTTAATTACATTCATGATGATGACAATGGTGACGATGACGGTAACCATTTTGGTGGTTGGTGTTATTATTATTATTATTATTATTATTATTATTAGCATAAGTTCAAAAAGTTTCCAAATTAAAACGCCATAGCTTATCTATACAATGAGAATAATTGTGCATTTTTTGATAAGTTGATATCATATGCATCTATATTGTCCACTATCTTTGCCTTTAGCGAGTAGGTTGTCCTACAATGATATATGTTTTATCAACCTGTTCTAACGAATGCAGTTATTTAGCAACGGTGAATATTGTTATAATTTCATGTGCATGATAGCATATGTTTTCCGGAATAAATACAAACTTGTAGAGCGGTAGAAAACCAATTCTCACTTAAATATTAACCATGCAATCAATAACCAAAACATGTTCTCACACAAATAAAACTCAAAAATAGTTTAAGAATATGGTTAATATTTGACAACATTCGTCGTTAGAAACGGAACAAATGAATTCAGAGCTATTTCCTTCATTTTCATTAACAAGGGTCAGAAATCGATTATTTTGTCTCATAAACTGTATTAGTTCTAATGTATATTGCTAACTTTTCGTCCTGGCAATGAATAGCAAAAACACACGACTATAATCAATGCAATATTCCGTTGAACAATAAGTTGAATTCTTACTGTTGTCTACAGCAAACTTTAAAAGAAATAGTTTCAAATCTAAAAATCAGTTTTATAGCACCAATTGACATTAGGGAAGTAGAAAGGTAGATAACTTCAATTTCTTTGATCCAAGTCACTTCAAAATATGCGTTATACAACTTTGACGATATACCTGTTACTCTAGACATCTTGAAGCGTTTTTTTAAGATACAGAAATGAAATATAATCATCTAAAATGCATCATCGGCAAAATATTAAAGATATTTGAACATTATTTTACAGGTTAGAAAACAATTTAAAGAGATCGATATGAAAAACAAAATAGTGTCATTGAAGTTGGAGGAGCAGTCATGAGACATTTACTTTTGGTTGTGGTGTTAATCAGAGGTATTATGTTAATAGGTATATCAAGATGATTTACAATAGTAATTCAAAATTTGCTTTGAAAGCTTAAACTAAATATAAATATGCAGATGGCCCTTAAAACATTTAAAAAACCAATGCAAAATTACATACTACAGTATGACAGCAATTAGTCTTACTCGGCGTCATTCTTGTGCAGGAACATTATTTTCCTTTCAGACTGTCATTACACTGTTTTCAAAACAAACTGTTCCTGGTACACTTTGCTTGGTTAAAATTAATTTACTGCAAACATATTTACTTTACCTAGATAATCTTCCACGTTGTTAAAATCTGTAATCTTACGCATTTGTTGCATTAGCAGAATCAACCTTTAAGACTGAAAACCATTATCTGGTAAATCAGTACTAGTGTTTTACGGTGTGCAAACTATTTTACCTGTATCTATTAAAGTGTTTAAAAATAGGAAAGTACGAACTCTTTTAAGAGCTATTTCTGAAATCCTATCAAGTATTCATTATTTATGTAGAACATGTATACATATTGAATACGGCAAAACTATTTCAAACTTTTATTTTCCTCGAATATGCGACTTTTAACCTGCTACACTTGTACTAACACTGCTAAAGCCATTGCAATTTGCACCTCGACTTTTAGATAATGAAGTTGTTAAAATCATTCACTTCACAAATTATCTATCTTGTAGAAAATGTAAGATACTGATATGACTAACTCTGCTAGTTCCAGTGTGTCATTAACCTTTCTGAGATTTTCCAGAAATGTTTGTGACAGTGCACTTATTACGGCTATTGTATACACAGCTTGTAAGTAAATGAAAGTAGCTGGAATTTGAATGGTGGGTCATTCATTAGTTTAAGTTAAACAGATCATCATTTATGATAAGTATGCTACTGCAAGCTCACTCGTTCATTTTTTGTTGACTAACATATCATTCTATTTCACACATGCGGTTATCGTTTGTTTCTGTCAGGTATTCAATTCAAAATTCGTATTGTTTGTGTCATTTACTATACAGATATAAATAATATATATATCATGATTCTACTATACGCACATGTACATGATCAATAATCGATCTATCTTTATATTATCTAGCTAACCACCATACCTTTATTAATATCAAGGTATCGTGTTTCGCGCGCCATTATATTTTTCTTAAATATACCATTTCTTTGTAGCGCGTGACGCGTTTATTGCTTGCGCAGCACGTGCGAGTTATGTATCAATGCGCACTACTATATATATATATCATGTGGAAATCTTGAAGAGCACAGCCACTAGAGAGAAGCTCTAAATGTATGTAGCTCTCGGGGCAGGTGTCATTTTCACTTAGTTTGAGCCAAAGAGTTGAGTGAATTGGACATTTTTTTAATCAACTCTTTTTCTTGTTTACAACTAATATTCAGTTTCGTAAAACACGTTCGTTTTTGTATTATATGGTTGCGTTGTTTTATCATACATGTACTTCAGATTTTAAGTGGTTATGACCTAGGCATGTTGGTAGCTAGATAATTTTATCTGGTCGCTACTATTAGTAATGTTGAAAACATGCTAGGTATGCATTAATGTCTTAGTAAAACGTATTTTTATTTTAATTTCATACCATTCCTACGTCACATTTCCTGCTGATTATATTAACCATTCGTAACGCCGTATATTTTAAATTAGTTACGTTTAAAACAGACTATTTTGAAAGTTGTTTTTTTTCCATATTCAGCTTATTGGGTATGAATAGCCGGATGAGCGTGTGAATATGAGGATGTCTGGTGCACCATTACGAGGTTAAACCACCAGTTCAGTGACAAAGTGTAGGTATAAGTCTGGAGGGTAGAGTGACCGTGCCGGATAGCAGGCCGAGTCAACACGGAGATGCACATTTGGTGATATCCACTTTGTACTAACAGTAGTGTTTGACTACACGAATTTTGTAACAAAAGTAGTGTTTCACAACATGAATTTTTTAACAACATTAGTGTTTGACTACATGATTTTTGTAATATCAGTAGTGTTTGACTACAGGAATTTTGTAATAACAGTAGTGTTTGACTACAGGAATTTTGTAATAACAGTAGTGTTTGACTACAGGAATTTTGTAATAACAGCAGTGTCTGACTATATGAAGTTTGTAACAAGTAGTTGACTACATAAGTCTGATATAGTAGTCAAATCCAATTTATTGTTTGTTTTACATTCATAGTATGTACCTTTGTGTGTATGTTATATTCGTGTTCCCTAATCATTAGTGTGAGTGTTTAATACAGTTTCATTGTCCTCACGAACGTGTTTGTTATTTCTTGAAACCCTGCTCAGTCTCAAAGGGTGTTAGTTCGACTACGTTACACTTTACAAGATTTATAATGATATGACTACACATGAAAACCACACCATGAAATTAAAAAACATAACAAATGCTAAAGATAATTAAGGCAGGAAACATTATTCGGTCATTAAGTTTGTACTTGCAGTAGTAAAATGTGAATTTATTGTATAAGCAATCTTGAAATGGACCACTGTGTCTGTGTCTAATGTCAATGGGCAATTCGTTTCACGTTACTGGACCCTACTATGTAATATAATGTGGTCAATCTGACTTCGTTTTCTTAGTGGGAATAATGAATATACAATTGTCTGAGGATTAACGTTAGTATCATGCTTGTGTCTACACTTGGGCTATGTCACATAGGTATGTTGGACTGGAGTCCGTCAGTGAAACGTAACACAGAGAAAACATTTTGTGTTTGATCTTGGATCGAATGGATAGCCAGTGTATGGTACAGAACATTGGGAGGTGTGCCATGATCGTGGTGCTGTAATGATGATCTACGCAGTTATGTTTTGAACGTTTAGAAGATTGATTTTCAAGTAGATACTGAGACGAAACAGAATGGAGCTGATCCGCCTCAGCTCAAGATATTCAGCATTGCATCTGTTCTTGACATGTAGGTGCAATCGAAGAGTACAATCCAGAGTAACATAGGTTTCGTACTGACTGTGTGAGTTTAACGTTGGTGTTGCTGATATATATATATATATATATATATATATATATATATATATATATATATATATATATATATATATATATATATATATATTGTTTTAGGTAAAGGATGTGCTTGAGAAAATCTGTGTCGTGATGAGACTGGCCTCAGTTCCATCATCACTCATGTGCAGTTTGTTTCATTTCATCATGATTTCTCGTCTTTTTGGATAGTAGTATGAACTTCATTTAGGTGGCTTGACTCGTATATTCGGGTGTCATCAGCGTATAATGGGTGATGATCTATGACACATGACAGTTGCTGAGTATTTAATGAAGATACCATGTCCACAACAAAGATCAACTGGGTTAAAGTGTATTGCATTTGTAGACACAAGTTGTGTGCTGCTAAGTAGGACTTGATCCACAGTATGGCTGTATTTTGAATGCTAAAACGGTGAATTAACATATCATGGTATGTTGTGTAAAATGCTTCAGACAAATCAAGGAGGGTGAGGTTTTTAATCTCCCTACTATCCAAGTCATTAACTACGTTCAGAAGAGTAGTTTCAGTTCTGCGGCAAGGGCGATATACAAACTGTGCTTATGCTAATGAGACCGATTGAAATCATATGAAATACTAGTTGCGTTAGAAAAAATCTTTCTAAGAATTGTTTATATCAATGGTAGATTAGAAATTGAGCGGTAGTTATATCAGTCTTTATGATAGAGTGTTGACTTCTTTAGCAGAAGCTTTAGAATGCAATTTTGAAAAATGATGGGAATTCCCAGAATGAGAGGTTGATCTTAATAACTATTAATAGCATCATTAGTGAAGCTAATATTGGATTTAAGCATTCAAGCAGAAGTGATATTAAAATTGAATCAAGTTTACATGCCTTGTTTCACCCGTCATGACGATTACACGTACTAAATCCAGAAAGACAGGTTGAAATGCTGCAAACAGTTGCCGCTGAAATTTTGTATCGCAACTCTATTGTGACGTCGAATCAATTGAAATTGTGTTGTCAAGCTTATCTCTAATGGTTTGTACCTTATCACGGAAGCAATTTGTAACCATGTCCCGAATGTCGACTAGAGAGTTGTATACATTTGTTCCTTAACATTAACTTGATAGGAATCTCGAAGAGCTCTTTGCAGCTGAAACATTTTGTGATCGTAGCACTGTAGTGGGATAATTTCTCCACATTTTCTGTATATTTTTGATGTCCTTCTTATCGGCTTCATAGGCTTGATAATGAATAATAAGTCAGGTAGAACGCCAAAACCTCTCAGTTTTACGGCGGTCGCTTGTAGCAGTCAGAAGCAGGTGCCTAACACAGCTATACCTCTGAGAACATTTCTGAATTGATACTCTCCACTTGGTGGGAGGGGCATGTGTTTCAAGCACAGGCAGTTATCTATTTTATTATATATTATCTACTTTTTTGTTGTGCATACGTACAGCGCTATCTTGGGTGAACAAGTCTGTATCCAGGTAAGTGACGGAACCAACATGTGTATCGCCGGAAATTACTTGCGGAGAGTGACATTATAATCACGATATGGACTGGTATTTTACCATGAATATTACTCACTGTCCTATGAATTTAAGCAAGATCAATGTATAACCGAAACACTGGTCATTCTGGATCTTCTCGAGGAGTGCATGTATCCTCATTGCATTCGTAATCCATGGTGGTGAGTGTTAAATTTATATTTTATTAGATATGCGAAGTTTATTGAGTTTGTATTATCATATCGTGTAATGATTAATTTATTACAACGCAGATTTTAAACGTTTTAAACTGTGAATTACAAGCTGATATTAAGAGTATAATGTATTAGCATTTTCCAGAACTCGTTGTTATTAACAGTTTTGTTTTGTTGTAGCTAGCGAATGTAACGTGTGTAGTTGACGAGCATATCTAATGTGTTTAGCTGCTGACGAGCTTAGCTGACATGTATAGCTATCTTCAGCTGTCTATATGTATGTACGTATGACTGTACATGTGATGGAGCCGTGACTGCATACATAGATAATTCAAAGTTGTCGTATGCTGACTGAACGTGGTGTATACCAGTGTGGGCCAACCCTAGGGACGTGGTTAAATTGCGGTTTATCAGTGTATGAATCGTACGACTGTACAATGGTCAGTGAGCATATGTTTGGTCCAATTGTTGTTTCAGTTGGTACATTTTTCATTTACATGAGATTATTTTGAATCTTAGTTGTTTTTCATGAGACGGTGCAGAACAATCGAAACATATCTGAATACCTTGAGATTGTGTGAATCTCACTCCTAGTCTATACGTGAAATTATGTGAATATCTTACAGTGCATAATGTTATTTGCAACTGAGGTCTATTGAATATGTAACCGCTTCGGTGGCCTAGTGGTTAGAGCGTCCGCCGCCGAAGCGGGATGTCGTGGGTTCGATCACTGGCAGTCATACCAAAGACTTACAAAATTCGTACTAATAGCTGCCTCGCTTGACGTTCAGCATTAACAGGTTAGTATTAGGACTGGTCGGCCTGGTGTCAGAATAATGTGCCTAGGTGCGACATCATGCTACATGTCTGCGGCATGATATCCCAGTGCTAGACATCACTATAAACTGCTTCACTGCAGACCTCGTAACGATTTGACTGCCAAAATTGTTAAAGCTACGTTACAATCCTAATCAAACACACAAAGAAATCTTGAATCTGTATATCAGGTAGATACTATATTTTTGGTTTATTTTCAAAGTGTGAATGTTAATATAGAGTGACTGGATCAATTGTATGTCGAGAGGGGGTGGTAATATTTGTATCAAGTTCGTAAATGTCTATCTTTCACACATTGTGTTCGAGTTATTAATTTAATCCAAAATCAACTCCGTTTCAATGATGCGACACAGATGGTATATAATGCAGATGGGGATCAGATGCACATTCGTGGGATAGAAGAGTGGACCTTAGAATAATATAATCAGGTCTATGAAGAATCTAGTCTGAACGGTGCCCTTGTTTATATGTGGGTTGTGTAACTGACTGTTTGAGGTTGAAAATATGCATTGAAGCTAGGAGGTTTAATGTGTATGGGATTTCAGGACAGTCAAAGTAAAAGCTGAAATCTTTAAGAATAATCAAGTTTTCACCAAAGTTTTATTCTTCCGGTATTTCGGAAACTGCTCCAAAAAGAGGTATTTAGTCAGCTTATATTTGTTTAACTAGGATGAGGGCTTTGGAGGCAAATCAAATCGACTGGCCTATCTTCCAGAGTAAGTGTTGTCTGGCCTAGTTTAAACAATGTTTGCCAGATATTGAAGTTTGTGGTGTGGTTAAGATTTTTCGTCCAGATTCAGAAATGTTTGGGTTAGCTCAAACGGGTGTGGCCTATCTTGGAGCTTGTGGTGCGGTTAAGATATTTACCGATGGGATTCTTTGTGATGAAAGCAATTCGACATGCGCGAGAGTGATGGGGGAACGACTTGATAGAATTATCGGTGGGTATTAGATCTGCGCACACGGGTTCATCGCCTGATGTTTTAACCCTGTTTTCGTCTTGCGAAAGTTGTCGATATTCGAATCTTTAATAAAATTCACTATTTATGTGCGCTTTTTTGGTTGTCGTACTGATTGAGCATTGAGTAATAACACATAGGTTGACGATATAATAAGGATTTAAACCAGATTATCTAAGTTAATGGTCGAATGTTTAAAATATTAATCCGGAAAAGGCGAAAAGGAGATAAATGAAATTCTTTTCATACGCGAGTCAGCTTTGAAACAACGTTTCTTTTAATTCCCTTCCATTTACATTTAAATAACGATGAAAGTAGTTCCAGTTCGTTTAGTCTATAGCACAATGTAGGGTGAGGGCAAAGGTGTGGTCATTTTAAGCAATTGATGAGGTTCCATCATATCATAAACGTGTTGACTGGCGATCACGTAATGGATTGTTTATTGTAAAACATAAATTTTTGTAGCACTGGAGCAAGACAGCTGAGAAAAATATAAATGTTCCTGATTCTAGAAAAGGATGAAGAAGAATCCCATGCGAACTGAATAGCCAACTGAAAGATTAAACACAATAACGTAGAAAAAGACAGACATCAAGTAGATATATCATGAAAAAGGCGCACAAAAAGTAACAGCCACTTCAAGCCGGTTCAGCGATAGCGACCACATTGTAATATTTACAGGAGCCTATTCCATATCATATATTTATAGTTATTTACGAAGTCTTGTTTTTTATATAGAAAAAGAAAAAACATATTTACGAGTTTTTATACGATAAGCGAACACTACCAAAATGAAATTAAAACTGTTTCAACACAAACACATACAAAACATTATAATGAGCTGAAATTGAACATTTTTGGAAAACAAATGTAAAGATCGTTCATTTGTGATGAATTATTTAATGCATGTTTAACAACTTTTCAGACAAAACATTTAAAGCCACATCAGACATAATTCCAATCAAAGCAAGACAATGAGCATGGATACATAATCATACTCACCATGTCGACATGTCTTTCCATCAGCCTGAAGAGTCATAAGGTCAGGACAGGCGCACTTTTTATAACCACCAGGTAATGGAAAGCAAAAATGGCTGCAGCCACCCTTTCCATTGGAACAGCCGTTATTACCTATAATATCGATCCTGAAAGTTTGTCATGTATATCTACATTTTACATTTCAAACTAATATTCCTTGTAAATTAGTAGCTAATGTCCGAGCAAACCAGTTATATATTTGTATTTAGCCTAGTTAAATTTGGTGGATTTGATATGATTTTATAAATTCCTCAACCTAACCTAAAACGAGTCACCACTGTTGTCTAGAGAGAAACGGTATAGATGCGATTTACGCTCATACAAACACATGCCTTGGACTTTGAAATTCTTTAATATTCTAGTTATCTTTATTTAAGCATATTTCGTTTAAAACAAGCTTTTATGATTCTTCGCTATATAATTTGACATCTGCTGTTAGTCTATTGAAATGCAATCTAACACGTGCTTTACTGACAAAGAACAACCATTGCCTAATATTTGTTCCGATGTTATCTGCATCACTATTATATTGCTACAATTTACAGTTTAACAGATTTATGTTTGAAACGTGAACAGTTCAACAAGATCATCCAGCTGTTGATCACATATTAAAGGAAAGGAAGCAGCCAGATTATGTGACTGCTTTTCATTGCCAAAATCGTCACTGATATACCGAAGACATCCTGTTCGCATGTGCACATCTTGTTTGTACCATGTAATGGAAACTTATATAACGAGAAAAAACAGGAATATATATTTGTCTTATGTCTGTAGCCTCTAGCAAATGTTTCAATATTAAATTTAAATGTGTTTTTCATTTCAACTTGTATTGGTCGCAAAAATTTTCATGTTTAAGCTTACAATACCTAGACGTCCATTAATGTGCACGTGAATGGCTAGTGTAAGTATGTCTGCAGAAGAAGCAACAGAAATAAGTCCTCTTCCATCCGTTCCGATTCTCATTAATGAATACCTAAGATAAAATAAAATATATCATAAATTCAAATAAGTATTAATTTGATGTTCACTGTGGATATTGCGACAATATTATTAATGTTGGTTTTAGTTATAGTTATTTAGAACTGAATATTGCAATACGTTTCACATATCCGTCTATCTTATGATAAGCCCGTCGGCATCAAAATATAGGTAATTATCGGCATATGTAGAAAAAATGATGGCTGGATTAGTTGAACTGATATTTGTATCGTGTTTTATATCAAATTAAAAGTGAGTGGACATAATATGATATATTATAATGAATATCACCGTACAATCTAACATTTATGATACAAATTGATCGAGTCAATAAAATTAATACCTGAACCACCACGTTGTAAAGTATAGGTATGAGTGGTACAACGCAATGCTGCAGCCAGATACATTTACTTGTTCCTGGTAAATAATAGATCTATTTGATCCGTCCACATTAGCTCGCCCTATTTTGAACATTCCAACGTCACACCAGTACAAGACGCCGTCTGCAATAAATGGTAAGGATTTTATTAAGGCATTTTATATTAAAAATTTCATTATTTCTTTTTATTAGCTATGACATCCGAAATAAGCATTTATCCATTCTAGACCAAATACAATAATTAGAAAATATATTACGCCAATAAAGATAGTTCATGCTAAAATTGTGTTTGTTTACAGACAATTATGAGACGTTTTCAATGAAGCTTTTTTAACATAATATGATGAATTACTTTTATCTGTTTGTCGTCTTATTTTAAGTTTCTGATCATTTGCATATCAACACAATTAATGATAGCATATTGACATATAATGGTAGCAACATTTACATTATATTTGTATTGACACTTTTGTATTAAATTGAAACACAAATGCTAAACGATATGATATGATAGATAGGACTTTTACTATAATTGATAAAAGCAAAACATAGGAACTAGCATTGGTATGACTTTTCAGCCGATCAAAGTCAACACCAAATATTCAAATATTGGAGATTTACAACAATCACAATGATATGTCTATATCTATCTATCTATCTATCTATCTATCTATCTATCTATCTATCTATCTATCTATCTATCTATATATCTATCTATCTATCTATCTATCTATCTATCTATCTATATATATATATATATATATATATATATATATATATATATATATATATATATATATATATATATATATATATATATATATATATATGTTGTATAGCTTAACCTACAAGAACGCAAACTCTTTGAAGTCCAAATCTAGGAAAGACAAACCGTTAGTATCCACAGCCAGGCCATATGGAGACGAAAGTCCAGTATTCACAAGCTCTTGGCGGTTTGTACCATCATAGTTGGATTTCTCAATTTTAGCAGGGCTTCCTGAATCAGCCCAATAGATAATGCTATAAAAAGGAATACTCATAATAGTTACAAATGTTACTACAATTTGGAACACACAATGGTATACGGTTTCGTTAACAAAGCATTTTGATACCTTAAAGGTTTGTATTTTCAAATCAACTTTACAAGTAGAAGAAGTATAATATGTGACATAAAACGAGCATATTTCAACGTTTGGATTATAATCCAGTAGACATCTACATGCAATGATATTACATATTTTGCTGCTGTTTTCAGAGACAAAATCTATACAATTTTCACACGTTTTCTCAGTGTTTCAAAACTACTAAATACAACAAAGATGAGAATGCAAGCAAACAAAACTTAAAAATTTAAAAATGACCAATTTATTCAGCAAGTGATCTATTATTAGAATTGACTAAAGTAAAATTAATTCAAACTACATATGGTTTTAAGGAATACATATTTATTTATTATCGTCAATCTTGAATCATCAAATATATCTGTCTGTCGATATAGATCAATAATTGAATCAAATGCAATGGATAACTCTTTTGGTAGATATACTATATATGTAAAGTGCTTATGGCGATCTCATGCTACTGCACAACTATTTTGTATAGGTGGCTGAATGGATTATATATATATATATATATATATATATATATATATATATATATATATATATATATATATATATATATATATATATATATATATATATATATATATATATATATATATATATTATTAACATTTCATCCACTTAAGAATGAAACAAAATATGAATTTATGTTGTCGGAAAGAGGCGTGCTCCTAGTGTTTAACTCCAAATAAATTTATATAGTGAATGCATCATGAATCGTAATACCCTATATGTGAAACTTATATTTGGGGAGGGGATGAGATAGGGTACTACTTCGGAGGGGCTGTTGTTTACAAAGGTATGTAAATCAGTTATACGCAGATTGTAGACGATATGATGATATGAATCATTATATTCCCAGCAAATGTTTAGTAAAATAAATAATGCACCTTTCTAAAAGAAAAAATGAGTTTAACGGAAATGAACCTGTTTTAGAATCTATAGAAATACAAAAATAAATTGCTAATTGAGGGTAATAAATTGTCATGCAAGTGCCCCATTCAGCTTGAGTTAACCGATGTAACGTGAACACAGAATTAATAAACATAATTAGATATAATAGCTAATTTACTAATATCAAGTGAGGATTCTCAAGGTTATTTGAGGTTAATATAATATATACACACATACACACACACACACACACACACACACACACACATATATATATATATATATATATATATATATATATATATATATATATATTACATTACATTAAAGGCAAGTTAATTATGGGTATGAATTCACATGTGCACAATTAGGTCATTGATGTAACTGAATAAAGAGATTTGTTCAAGTATGGTTTTCTGTAGCGAACAAAATTGTTCCGATGATTGGTTTGATTAGTATGATGACTTTGCGTGAGCTTGATTCCAGGCAAGTCTATGTCTATTGAAATACTCCTTGAGGATTCCTTTGCTACTTGCGATTGTAACTAACACGATCGTGTGCAAAATTATTCATATTTCTAAATCTACTTCTAACAGTTCGACAAAGGACAAACCACCATCTAATGACCGCTCCGGTGGCCTAGTGGTTCGAGCGTCCGGCGCGGAAGCGGGATGTCGTGTGTTCGATCCCCAGCCTGGTCATACTAAAGACATACAAAAATGGTACTAACAGCTGCCTCGTTTGACGCTCAGCTTTAAGAAGTTAGTGTTAGGACTGGTCGGCCTGGTGTCAGGATAAAGTGACTGGGCGGGACATCATGCTATATATCTGCCGCATGATTCCCCCGTGGTAGACATCACTATAAACTGCATCACTGCAGACATCGTAGCGATATGACTGAACAATTGTTAAAGCTACGTTAAAAAGCCTAATAAAAAACTTTGGATCTAATGATTATTTATCGATTCTGTTTAAGAGTATTGCGATAATGTTTACCTCCATCACCGACTAATATTTTGTTCTAATAGATTTTACGATATTAATATAGATATCTTATTTACACTCATTGTTTGTTTTCTGTAGCAGTATATTGATATAATTTGTTGACCTTCTTATCATGTACATAAAAATTATTAGTATACGTGTTTTTGTCGTATTGTAGCAAGGAAGAACGCCTTTCGCATAATGAAGGTAAACCGGTTAGGTACAGTAGCAGGCGTATATCTTTTTTACCAAGTACACATATCTGAAACATATGGCTTCTTTACAAGGCACAATACACATATGAATGTTTAGGAATATACGCCTGAAGCGGTTTGCGGAAACAATTGAATAGGTACGTTGAAAAACGAAATATATCTTGATGCTGGTATTTAACATTCCTTATAGTTTGTGTTTTATCTGTATATAATGACTGTATGTTGTCATAGTTATTACTGCTATTGGAAATGCATTGTCAATCATTGGCGATCAAGATGTTCATTCTGACGCGCCAATTTATTTGCCTTGGACAACAAAGTGAAGAAGTGTTATTCCAATGTATGTAGTTCGCTAGGACTAATTCATAGGTAAAACGTGATGACGTGGTCGTTAATGATGTTTCATATGGCGCAAAAAGGACCGACTTTAGCCATAGATAATCAGGAAAGTGCAAAGCTATTTCCATTTATTTAAACAAATTTAAAAATTCACAAATCGTATCCACCTTCATTCACAGTTATATATGCATAATTATTTCATTGACATTGCTTCTATATGGATGTGGGATGTACGGGACATTTACGTAGTCCGCTTAATTTGGTTTTGTTATCTAGAGATTGGCATACCTCGATGGAATTGCCCAGTTCGAGTAAATATAAGTGATGAAACGTATAAATACTTATAAATTATATATATATATATATATATATATATATATATATATATATATATATATATATATATATATATATATATATATATATATCTGTGCATATATTTATAACAAACACGAGCCACCTTACAGGTAAAGAAACAATTTATTCAATTACATAAGATAACTATGCGAATTCATTACATTAAGAATATACCTGCTTTTAGAAAAAAACAAAACGTTCACAAATTACAAAGGAATGCACAAATGTATTAAAAGAAAATAGTTTATTTGTTTACTGATATATTTAGTTCATCATAGGATCGAGTGAACAAAGTCAATGTCTTGTATGATTGCATAACCTGTTCTTCGTGTCGCACGACTTCCACTGTAGCTGTTCAGACGTCTGGATATCCGGTTTCCACCCTAAACAATCCGTCCCCGAATATTCATACGTGTCAGGAATACGTGCCATAATTGTATGTGTCAGGATTACAAGTCTCAGATTACACGTGTAAGATTAGACGTCACGCGATTGCACGTCTCAGATTACTCTTCTCAAACTGCAAGTCTCAGGCGATATTTTTTTAGTTTGCTTTGCGTCCTTCCAAAGTCCGTTTTTTCGATTCTTTGAACAACAGTTTTTGCAAAGGAATTTATTGCAAATTCCTTGGAAACTACTCTTGTCTATTTTGCACGAAAGCTTAGACTGATTAAAATTTTCAATGAGGAGATATTTTAACCTAGGACATTTTGTGTGGGAACACAAGCCTTAATAAATCTTGACCTAGTAGTATGATAGTTACATAGTTTCTGCGAGTTTTTAATTCTTACAGCTTTACACTGAAATCGAAATAGTCGATCTGGCTGCTTTCCAAACAATTGCTTAATATAAAAATAGCATTCTCCCTTCGAATTCTGAACACGGTAGCATGACGACTGATTCGCGTTATGTTCTTTATAAATATAATTAATTGTTATCTGGTATCAACTAAATATTATGTTAGATTGCCAGGAATTTGCCACTTCACAGTGGTCGTATATATAAGTTAAATTAGGAAGGAACGTGTTTCAAAAGTTGCGTTTATTTTTCTGGAACAAACTCTGTTATTGAAAAATTTATATCAGATTACAAATGAAACGCAATAGTCGAAATATGTAGCAGCAGAGAGGGTGAATCCTACAACGTTTTTAGACAAAATTTGATTGAAATCCTAAAACGAGCCTTCCTACGATCAAAAAAAAATGTCTCAGGGGCAAACCCTACAACGTTTTCAGACAAAAAATTGATTGAAATCTCCCTATGAAATCATTTTAACTAAAAAAATGAAAACGATTTTTTAATTAATTTTGGTCGCAACTTGTTGTCATCCACCCTCTCTGCTGCTTAGTGATTTCAGTTCTGGTTAACAAAAATAATAAATGATTTTAACCGAATATTTGATCCAGTCCGATACGATATCGTGTCCGAGGATCATGTAAATTTATTGTTGCGAATCCGTGCGGAGTCGACTGAGCATGACTAAAGAAATCTCTAAATTGATTGAAGTCCATATCAGAACACCATGTCTGCCAAATATTTCGTAGCGTATGAGTATCAACTCCGTTGAATACAGACAATAAATTGCAGTTATCTCTGATCACTTTTGGAACCTGAGTGTAGCGTTGAGTGACATATATCACGTCAGTGTTTTTGTGACGCCCACGGGAAAATATTCTAGCAGGATTTTTTTGTTTATCCAACATTATATCGTCGTATACGACTAAATTGTTAATATCTCCATCAATATCATCAATACTCGGTGCTTCATCGATATCGGTTATAAAATCAATAGCGTTCTCACCCTTAATTTCTGATGCATTCTCGTTAAAATCCTTTAACACTTCATAACATCGTTGATCATCTACGCTAGGGGCAATTAAATACAACTTATCCCACTTCATCCATCTCATTATTAAATTGAGTAACAACTGCGTTTTACCGGATCCAGATGGCCCGATTATAATCATCCGGATAGAGTTTGGTAGCGCTGCATGATGCTTAATTGGTTCTCTTGTTTTAGTCGCTGAAAAATCAATTATATCCATATTTCTATACATAAATTATGGATCTATATTGTGTGAAGTGTAAAACGCGTACTGGCACAGATGACTTGACGACGATTACAACTAAAAATGACCGATCAGCGCTTTCTGGTAAATGCGTGCAATGTGGTACAAAGAAATTTAGATTTGTGTCTATGAGATCTGATTTAAAAAAAAACGAGGAGGTGATATCGCAGCCAAATTAGCAAAACTCCCTGGAACCCCATGGGCAAAATACCCCGGAGAAAAGCACCTCCCAGGATATAGCTACTGTGGACCAGGAACCAGACTTGATATCAGACTCAATAATCAAAATCAACCCAACCCCGGTGAAGAACCAATAAATGCCATTGATAAGGCCTGTCACCTTCATGATGTTGCTTATAAAAGCAGCAATCTGCAACACAGGCATCTAGCAGATGTGAAATTAATTCATGCGTTAAATGCTATTCCTGATAAATCCTTCAAAGAAAAATTGGCTTCATTTTTAATAAAATCGGCTATGAAAAGTAAATTGATGTTAGGTGCTGGTAATTAATAATATGGAATCAATTTATTATTCTCCGAGGGGATACTGGAGGGGTAACGCTGCAATCAATAAACTCGCTAGAGCTGCAAAAGTGAAAAAAACCACTGCGGCTAATTGGTTATCCAAACAGGCACTATGGCAAATTTATCTACCACCACCTAAACAAATTCAATTCTCGCATTTTGATGTGACCGCTCCTAATGAAGTTCATCAGGCTGATATATTATTTCTGCCACATGATCGTGGTTACAAATATGCGTTAACCGTAGTTGATATTGCAAGTCGATACAAAGAAGCAGAACCGTTAAAAACAAAATCAGCCACTCAAGTCGCTTCTGCATTTGAAAGGATTTATCGACGAGGTCCTCTGCGTTGGCCTTATCTATTGCAGGTTGATCCTGGCAAGGAATTTCAGGGTGCAGTGTTATCTACAATGAAACATCATAATGTCACCATACGACGAGGGCATACTGCGCTACATCGCGATCAGGCCATTGTAGAACGATTTAATCGGACAATTGCTGAGTGGTTATTTGGATATCAATACGCAAAAGAATTCATTCAAGAAAAGCGATCCCGTGAATGGGTTAAAAGATTACCATCTGTGATTACTGCACTGAATAACGAGATTACTAGAACAATCAACATGAAACCTATCAACGCGATTAAAAAGAAGTCAATACCCGTACAACCACAAAAAGATTTCAAAGAACCAATTCTTGGTAGTAGTGTCATTGTGAGGTACTTATACGAACCAGGAGAGCTTGAAGGGGGTAGAAAAAGGGCTACTGATCCTATTTGGAGCGTCACTACGCATAAGATATCTAGTATAACTCGATCTACGGGTAGACCTCCAGTCTATAAACTGGATTCAACTGCCCCTCAACGAGGATTTACTCGACAACAACTACAAGTGATTCCCGAGGATACTCAATTGCCACCGCATGGTCTTAACTAGCACCGTTGCGTCTATTGCACTCAAGACAAGTCAACATCACATTATTTCTGACATGACCGAGATTGTTATTTTTTCTGTCTACGGTGAATTGGCGAGGATCCTTATCCGAATACTGCCAACGCATTATACAATTGCAACTCGCGCAGTGATTATTCTGTTGTTTCTTCAAAGTGATTATTAGTTCAGCATCAATATCAAATTCTCGTTGTTTTTTTTTGTCCTGTTGTTTGTAACCGGAGAGTTTTTTATTAATGATGCTAACATCAATATCACTTATTGTTGTGTCATTATCATCGAAAACAACTCTTCGAAGTTGATTTATGTTTCGTACTCTGGATACTGCGAGATAGACTAAATTTGACCATTCGATGCGATTATCTACCATCCAAACAATTGTATCCGATATAGTCAATCCCTGTGAAGAGTGTATTGTTGCTGCGTATCCTAGCGTCCACGGGGATTTATTAGCACGCAATGCATCTTCAACGACATTGATATCAACCAGCACAATATCATTTAATACCAGAATTTGTTTTTCATTCTGTCCTGGAATATCAACTTCAATATTCTGTTTTCGTGTATCCGATGGCCTATAACAAAGGGGTACTGGAAGCGTTGCAAATTTTTCTTTATGCAATTCAAATAACTTCATCTGAAGTGTATCCCTGACTATTTTTCTACTTGCAATGATCAAATCGTTTGGTCTCCACGCTTCCCAGAAATCATTCATTAGGGTTTCTGAAATCACTTCACGCGCTATTTCGCATTGGATTCTATCCGGTTGTAATCTAATTAGCGCTTTGAACTCGCGTAATCGTTCATCAAGTGATCTATAATCAGTGGTGATTTCTTCATAGTAGTCTACAAAACCCTTTAGCCATTCATGTGGAGATGCACCGACAAATGGTGGTGGTTGGCCTTGATCCCCGCACATGACGACTTTTGTGTTTTTGGTTAACAACCACTCAAGAAATGTTTTTAATACATCTAATGACACTGTGCATATTTCATCCCAGATTATGATTTCAGGAATGAATTTATCACCCATTCGATCAGGAGTCCATTTGTCACCTTTCCATCGAAAGAAGCTGTGATAAGTGCAAGCATTTACCTCTCGCTGTATCATCTCTCTGGCGAGTCTATGAGTCGGTGTTAGCACAATCATGTTAGTAGAAATACAAGTATTTCCACCACCACGATATAATTCAATTGCACGAGTTGTCTTTCCTGACCCACCACAACCGTTTAAATAAACTGTCTTGTATCTACAGATTGGATCAGATACCGGTGGTGCATTAGAAAATTCTGATTGAATTTCAATACGGTTACAACAAATATATTTATCATCCATGGCAACGTCTGCGGATTCACAATACTCATGTAGCATCTCCTTTTTAAATCGCCAACGCCCCCAATTTTCTTCGGGATCTGTGAATTTAGCTACAGCTGATTTGAACTTATTGTGTATATACATCGAATCAGTGGCCACTCTAACCGCGGTATTAGGAAATCTATTTATCATCGAAAATAGATTAATAGAAGCATAGGCTAACATTGAACTTCTTAAGTGTGTGTACTGGGAATTATATCCATCACAGTAGGTAACAACCGTACCTAATTTCTCACCATTGGATAGAAAAGCATCCTTACGGGATACAAGTTTTCCCTGTTTCATTAAATCCGCTACAATACAATCGTATTCAGCGACATCTATGATCAACCGCGAAGAATATTTTGCGTTATCGTATCGTCCACCCTGGGTAAATTTACCGATTATTCTTCTTCCGAGATCTTTTGCTTGTTCTTTTTTAATTTCAAATAACTTCTTAGACCAATTTATGATTTCTTCTTCACTGAAATCTGGAAACTGTTTTCGTAGTTCGTTGATTATTCTATCTAGATTGGGTTGTGGTAGCCAAACTTCTTTCTGAGCTCGATAGCATATAATAGCATCGGAAACAATCAACGATATTAGCATACCACAATCAATCATATATCTCAATAGCACTATTGGCATCCAGTGTTTTTCAGATAGGTGTCTACCGAGCCAAACATAACTACACGGATGTAACCCTGTAGCTAATTCAAATGATATCACACGAGCGAATCCGGTTAAATCAAAATCAGGCAATGGTCCATTAATCGCAACACGAGTCATTTCATGCGTGGGGTGTCCAAATCGTTTGAAGTACTCAGCGCATTCCCCATACCCGAGAAAACTTCCGGGATAACACGCGGCTATATCAATTGAAATCATACCATCACGTGAGTATTTCGTATTCCACAGTCCTCCATGACCAAATTCGACGCAACTCAATTTAACATCCTCGAGAAAATCACTTCGTGTTGGACGCCATGAGTTTTTTTCTCTTGCGAAGTGAGCTACCACTGATGGAATAGTAAAACTATCCGTGAGTAGTTTTTCATGGGAATTCTCCGCTGAAAAATCACTAGCGATTTTTCTCATTCTGTTATCTAATTCTTCAACGCGATATAATTCACCATTTGGTTTTACAAATTGATCGAATTCTTCATCACTTCTAAGTAACCACACTGACACAGGATCATCCTTACACAACGCATGAATAGCATCGAATAATTTCTCTTCATAGAAAACATCCCCGACGAACTCCTTAGGGATATATTTCACGGTTCGTTCTCGTGGAAATATTGTTACCGCAGGTGTCCACGCGTGTTTGTTATGATCAATAATCTGTATTGGCGCTCCATTTTTGTTATATTTCGGTTCGTATAAAACCTCTCCGGTTATCGTCATAACGGTTATTGGGAATCGTAATGATGTTTCTAATTTAGCTATATCAGAAATCTTTGCACCATGCTGTTTCACTGTCAGTTCCCACTCGGTTATTTTCCTACGTCGCAGATCAGTTAGTTTATTTCCTCGGGATGCATTTGTGAAGTGTTCTATTATTCGTTCTGCTACACAATTAAGCCCTGACGAATATTTCATAGGAGCTAGTTTTGCGATATCGGGTTTATCATTTAACGGATATATCCCATAAACCATTGCTGTTACGGGATAAGATCTTTCGTAGTATGGTTTGTCAATGCCGGTTAGAATCCCTGGTTTGGAATCTCTACTCACAATGACAGCTTTTTTATTCTTGAGGATTGGTTCAAATTTATCCTTAATAATCCATTTGCCATCGACTTCGATAATGAATTTGATTCGGAAAAAATGCCGTTTTTCCCCAACACGTGAAATTATCACTGCTGCTTTTTCATCAGTCATGGTAGCATCAACAACACCATCAATTCGAAATGTTGACCAACAATAAGATGCTCCATCACGCTTGAATTCATTAAAACAGTCTCTGATTTTACTAATCATGGCTTTATCAAGAATTGTATTCTTTGGTGTATTAGAAACTATATCGAGATTGAATTGAGCATCTTTCCAGGGGTAATCTCTCTTGGACGTTTTTTTTGGTTTATCGCGATTAAATCTAGGATTGATTTTGTTACGTTTTTTTGGGTCTATCGAGATTAAATCTAGGACTGATTTTCAATAATCTCTTAAACTCTTTCATGTTTCCGTCTCTTGGACGTTTGTTACGTTTTTTGGGTCTATCGAGATTAAATCTAGGACTGATTTTCAATAATCTCTTAAACTCTTTCATGTTTCCGTCTCTTGGACGTTTGTTACGTTTTTTGGGTCTATCGAGATTAAATCTAGGACTGATTTTCAATAATCTCTTAAACTCTTTCATGTTTCCGTCTCTTGGACGTTTGTTACGTTTTTTGGGTCTATCGAGATTAAATCTAGGACTGATTTTCAATAATCTCTTAAACTCTTTCATGTTTCCGTCTCTTGGACGTTTGTTACGTTTTTTGGGTCTATCGAGATTAAATCTAGGACTGATTTTCAATAATCTCTTAAACTCCTTATCAGCATTGAATTCAGCATTTTTCGAAGTCAATCTCTTGAACTCTTTCATGCTATACTAAAAACAAGTCTCTAAATGAAAGATTTATGTATAATGAATCCCTGCAAATGAATCAGTCATTGAATTAGACAAATAGTATAGTATACGAATGAACCAAGAATTCAGACAACACCCTGTGAGTACAAATTATGAAGCATCCAGTGATGGTGTTGTAAGAAACCGTAGACTGAAGAACCCAGTTGGGTGGGATAATGGTATGGGGTATTTGTTCTTTACTGTTGGAAAGAAGAAATATTACAATCATCGTTTCGTGTATGAATGTTTCCATGGATTGATCAAAGATGGTTTTGTTATTGATCATATTGATTCTAATCCGAAGAACAATTCCTTATCAAATCTTCAAGCAATCACACATAGTGAGAATACCAAACGAGGGGGGACTGGGAAATACTCGAAAAAAGCGAGACCTGTGAAATCTTTGAATACAATAACTAACGAAGAAAAAGTATTTAAATCAATATATGAAGCCGGCAAGTATTTCAATATTTGTAGACCCTCAGTACGATATGTTGCAGAGGGGGTTTGTCGATCGGCTATTTCAAAAGGGACCGGACAGAAAATTCGATTTAGTTATGTCTAATGCGTCATATTTTTCATTTAGAAATATATCATTATTATAGAATAATGAATTCTGAAAACATGAATAGCATTTTATCCGAGATTTCAAAATTGAAAGGTTGGGATATTGAACTATCAGATGGGTTAAATCCTGATCAAATCATGTCTGATTTTCAGGACATAGAATACGGAGTTAACAACAATAAATACATGCTACCAAAGAAGTATGCGCTCATCAAAAGAATTCAGAATTCTATTAAGGATTCTCTCGCATTTTCCAGTGACGTAAGTGTGTTCGCTCCGTTGTATACCATCGTAGAACGAATACGAAAAGAATTGGGGTACGAATACGAATTGAAAAAGGAGGTTAATTCTAAAGTTAGAAACCTACGGGCGTTAATTCAAGAAAATGAACAATTTTGATTGACCAACCATTTATCATTATTTGATTGTGACCGTCCCTCAGAGAGATTTTAATTTTTTTTAGCATTTTTTGATTGAAAACAACAAAATCGATAGGCCGTTAATGGTTGGTTTAGTCGATATGATGATTCCGATTGATCAATGGAAAAGTGGGGGGGCGAAATTCCTTATAAAATAAATAATATCGCCCTTTCCCCATCGATGATAACGCCCTTAAAACTCTTCCATGATCGTGTTAAAAATCATCCGATGGTGTTAGATCGGATTGAAAAAGTGTTTTGCAATTGAAAAATTGTTTCTGATTTCAAATAATGGTCAATGAAGCATTAACAACCCGATTGGCTCGTGAACGACTGGATGCAATCAGGAGATTTGTACCAATTCGTGACTCTGTAAGAAATAAACTGCAACAACGACAGAGTTTACAAACTGATTTTGCTGCGGGATCCGAAGAATTGTTTAAACCAGTAACCACAGCAACGTACGGGGTAGAGCGTGCTATACGGGGGAGTGATCCCGAGACGGGGAAATCTGTTATCGGTGAACTTGAAAAAATAGCAGCGAAAACTGAACAAACAAAACAGACTGTACAAAAAATGGAATCAAAAAGAACAGTAGATGATTTACGCGTGAGATTTAACGAGGAAGGGTTAGCAGCAATTGATAAGACTGATCCACCAGAAATTCCTGCGCTTGTTGTTATGACTTATGAAAACAGAAAAAAAATGTTGAAACCAGAACATCATAAATATGTTAAGAATTTCACTCATTGGGCTGATATATTCTACAAAATCAAAACTAAAAAAAGTCAAATTAAGACAGATAGTGCATCATACATTGAATATATCAATGCGGTGGATATAGTGTATAAACAATATGAAAAACAAAAACCGCAAAAGCGACAGCAACCTGCAAAGAAAATATCTTTTTCACCTAAAAAACAACAACTACCACCTGCTGATGATTTTCTTGATTATTTATTACAAGAAGCCGATTTAGAAAAACAGGATGAAGCAACTGGTTATAGCGGAAGTGGATTGCAAGATTCCAGTGAGAATCCAAGGATTGGAAACTCTTCGAGTTTCTGCCCTGGTAGTGTTATCAATGATATATCACGATTAGAAGTTCTTGTAGGAGGTTTCCGAGCTGGAAATAACTCACCGGAAATAATTAATGAAGCAGCTGATATCTGTAGACGGTTATTTGCCGGCGGTATCATGGATATCAAAACATATCGAGATTTCATTGACGAGTTAGTGGAAAGTGGGTATCACAGTGATTAATCACCGAGACTGAATAAAAACGCTAGCGTTTCCAATTGAAAAATGGTTTCTGATTTCAAATAATGATCATACACTACAATCATGATAAACCAACCCCCGTCTACGTAGTTAATTCACGGTTTCCAGTTTATAGAGCATACTACGGAGATGGTTTAGGCAATACCATTGCGGGGTTATTTGCGAAAATGGCTCCAAAAGTGATGCCGTTGGCTAAACAACTAGGAATGAAAGCAATTGAAGTTATTCGTGATAAGGGTATTGGAGCTGTTGGAGATCTTGCTGGAAAAGCGTTTTCAACTGCGAAGAATAAATTAACATCATTAGTAAAATCACGAAAAAAGAAACCGTTACCGTCTACAGCGGAAATGCCTGCAAGTGTTAGTAGAATTATAAATAACGCAGTAGACGAAAAATTAGCGTCGATGGCTTTAACTCCCTTGATAAATCAAGGGGACCAAAGCAATATTGCAAATATGATAGCAGGAAGCGGCTTTAAAAAACTACGTCGATGAAAATCGTTTATGATTTCACGATTTAGACTCTGATAAATAGAATAAAATGTTCAAAAAATCACATGATCCGGCGTTTGATATAGACGCTCCAGTTGGCAAGGATGATTCTGTACGCGATTATCAATATTACGCTTATCATGCAATAAACGCAAATAGTCGATCGCGAATTGAACTTCAAGTCCATGATACCAGTAAATACTTTTTGCCCTGTGAAGCATTTATTGAAGTAGAAGGAGAACTTGTAACAGCTGCTGATACTACTGCTGTACCAGCACCGTATCCAGATGGTACTCAAGTCGGTTTTGTCAATAATGGTATTATGGCGTTATTTGAGAGTGCTAGATATCTCATTGATGGAAAAGAAATCGAGTCGATAGATCGCGATGTTGATGTAGCTACAACAATAATCGGGTTAGCGAGATATTCCGATGATTATACAAGATCAGCAGGACCCTCTATGATGTTTGCAAAAGATGGTAAGAATACCGCTGGAGGAAAACAATTCGTTGTAAGACGACCAAATGATCGTGCTGCTAACCCTGCTCCTGCTGGTATCGAAGATATTATTATAAACAACGATGTTAATTTCAATCTAGGGGCTGCAACACGTATTTCAATGTTGCAAGGAGCGCGTAAATCATTTTCATGCGTGATTCCACTGCATCACATATTTGGATTCTGTAGAAACGTCAGAAAAGTTATTTATGGGGCGAAGCATACAGTATCGCTTGTACGAAAAAGTGATGATAATGACGCAATTTGGAGGATTCCAGCAGATGCTGCAAATCCCAATGCTGATGCCGGTAAAGTCAATTTAACAAAAATATCATTGTGGATGTCAGTGTTGACTCCAGCAATCACCGCAGAAGAACGATTATTATCATTTATGGACCAAGGAGGAAAGTCGTTGTTGAGTTGGCTAACCGTGAGTACAGATGTGAAGCAATCAAATCTGAACGGGTTATTCACGTGGAATCTAGCATCAAAACAAGGTGTTGCTGCGCCACGTCATATATTTATTGCGTTACAGGATAACACACGAGTTGGCAATCAACTCTCCAGCCATATGATATTTGATCAGTTAGGTGTGAAAGACGTCTCACTGAGAATAAACGGCCAACAGGAACCATCCGAGGATATACAACTTAATTACACCGAAAATCATATTGCACGCGTGTATCATCGTCTGTTGTCATTTATGGCACGCGATCAAAATGTGGATACTGGTTTGCAAATATCACAATTTGATTTTAAAAATCTGTATCCGATCTATTACTTCTCACTGGAACATCTCGATTTAACAAGACAGTCCGTCGTTGATATACACTTTAGAGCTAATGTGACTCGTGGTGCTATTGCTAATTATAGAGCGGTTGCTGTCATTCTCAGCGACAAATCAATGCTACTTGAAGGTGTTGGTGGAAGAATGAGAGTGGTAGATGCCCCAGTAGAAAACATGTAATTGAAATTGTAAACGATTTAGAATCAATCTATTATGTATAATGTCATATAGTGTTATTAGTGTTACGTTAACTCCCGGTCAATTAAAAAAATTGCAATCGGAATCAGCTAAAAAATGTGGAACCACAATCACGTTGAAACCTAATCAAATGACTGGTGGTGCAAATAAATTATCACTGACAACTCGTCAGGTGAAACATTTCAATGATGCACTTGCAGCCAAAAAAGGTGTTCAGATTACTCTTTCTGCGGCTGCTATCAAAAATATGATTAAAACAGGCGGTATATTTCCGTTGTTAGCTGCGATTCCAGCATTGATTGCAGCAGCAGCCCCAGCGGTGGCTAAAGCGGCAGCGTTAGGAGCCGTTGGTACTGCAGCAGGAATGGCACTAAAGAAGGCAACTGGGAAAGGATATAAAAAAAAGGGACGATCCGTTCACGGATTGGGTCTAAGACTACCAGGAACCCCGTATTCGTGGTACAGCGGGAGATCCGTTCACGGATCAGGCCTGAGACTACCAGGAACGATTTATTAATTGAGGAATCGAAGATTCCTATGTCCAATTTTGATTTAATGGATGCTGCTAAAAAACTAGCGATTAAAAACTTCAGAGGTGTTTTATGAAAGATCAATTACCACATCAACCAAACGAAACTGAAACAGGTATTATTAATCTCGATATCAGCACCGGACCTGGAACTCACTGGGTTTCATACGCTATTGATCCACGTGGGATTGTTTATTTCGATTCATATGGATTAGCCCCACCAAAAGAGTTTATGCGGTATATAAAAACCCTTCCAATGAAGACTTGGTATTCTACGCTACCAACACAACAAATGAATGACCCACCAATATGTGGCAGCGAAGTATTAAATGTCCTTGACGCTATTTCTAACTCCTTGAGTAACCCAAGCGGAAAACCACCACATGTTGTCGTGAATGAATACACTAGTAATCGCTGGCAACGACGAAGTCGTCAAAAACGATTTTAGAGAGAGAAAGAGTTTTACAATAACATGATTGATATTTGGGGGAGATCTTTGAAACCCAAACCCGATGGCACTGCACCACCTGATTCTGTCAAGGATGTAAAAAAACTAATCAAAGATGAAATAGCTGAGACGTTGAACTTAACAAGTGTTGATCCTAATGAAACAGTTGTATTTCAAGACAAACAGGGTAAATTGAAATCCAGTGATGTGTCATTGGATGATATTTTAGTTAAACAACGAAACGCAATCGAGAACACCGTTGCGTTATTTTCCGATCAGGGTAAATTGAAAACCAGTAATATTTCTCTGGATGATATTTTGGTTAAACAACAAAACGCAATCGAGGATACTATCGCGTTATTTTCCGATCAGGGTAAATTGAAAACCAGTAATATTTCTCTGGATGATATTTTGGTTAAACAACAAAACGCAATCGAGGATACTATCGCGTTATTTTCCGATCAGGGTAAACTAAAACCGGGTGTACTCGTTTCGACGATTACAGATCGATTAAAAACTCTCAACGATGAGTTAAAAAATTTTTTGGTTGTACTAACAGCACTTGAATCTAAAATTGAAGATAACGGAAAACAGTTTTCAGTTTTTCGTAGAAATATCATTGATAAATTTATTGGAACCCAGTTGGATAAAATTGAAATAAAACTCCCTGATATTAAAAAATCCATCGATGAGACGAAAAACTTCATCGAAGCCGTCAAAGGTGATTTTTCGAGGATGATAACAATCATTGAAAAAACAAAAATTCCTCATGAGAAAACCAATAACGTAGTATATACAATCCAACACGGATCATTTGAGTGGACACCTACAAACAACAAATTAGATATCACTGCAACCGTTAAGGGTATTTATCGATTAACACTAGTAACACCATTAACTCAATTTAATATATCATCGTCGAGTTCATCCGGGGTCAACAATACGATTTCAACGATCATCGACAAGGATAAAACTGAAAAGTTCACTATAACATATACTGATAAAAGTTTGATTAGGGTTTCAATAACGTGGTATGTGGAATTCGTAGCGGATTTAAGTAAATAACTAAATCGTTCGGATTTCACAATTGAAAACGCTAGTGTTTTTAAAATAAACAACAATGACTTTGTCATCGACGCAATGTCGCTATGATCAGGTCAGAGAATTTCAAAATAGACTCAAAACCCTCACTGAGGAATATCAAATAAAAATAAAAAAATACCGACGAAGAATCACCGCAATTGATGTTATTATATACTCGGTGTCAAGCGTTCTCACTGGTGCCGGAATAATACTTGCATCGGTTACAATGATTGCCCCGGTCGTAGTTCCAATTTGCATTTCTGCGGTGGCTACAATCGGGGGTATATTAACCGGGATAGCAAAAAAGATATCATCATGCAGCCAGAGTAAACTGCAGAATTACTTACTTCAATTTCATATTGCATCAACCGCATATTCGCAATTATCATTGATGATATCGTCGTCACTCGACAATACGATTATATCAGATAGTGAATTCTCAGCGATGGTCAGTATTTTTGATTCCGCGATATCGAAATTAGAGCGACAACATGAGTATAATAACAATGACAACACCGATGGAATCAGAAAACACGAACCCAAAAAACAAAATGATCTCAATAATATCAACATTACCAGATTGTGAGTTCTCAGTGATGGTCAGTATTTATGATTCCTCGATACCAAAATTAGAAATAAATCATGAGTATAATGACGACACAGCAGGAATTACTTCAACAAATAGTGGAGAACACGAAACCAGTACAAACGAGTATGATATCAATTACATCAACGGAACCCGAGTTTAGTGTGAATTTCCCCTCTCCGGTCCCAGTGAAGGAGATAGCGCTTGCAAAACTACGAGTGTATCACAGTTGGCCTAATATCAGATCAAAACCATTTGGTGGTCAACAACCGAATAACTCTTTAGTGTTTGCAAATAAGAATAAACCCGACGGAACCCCAGACTGGAACGTTGTTTCAATACCAACAGGGTCTTACCAAATCGAACAAATCAATGATGAATTCGCGCGTAGAATAAAATCGATTACTGGAGTAGAGTCAAAAATCGCTATAACAGTTCATGAGCCGACGCTATCATCCGCAATTGAAATAAGCACAGAAGGATACCTCGTAGATATCTATCAAAGCTCAATAAGAACCGTACTAGGATGGCCTGAAAAACCACCCCAGAGTAAAACCGTTAATGTACCAGAACCTAAAAAATCTGATTATATCACCAACAGAATAAAATTTGATAATCCAATAAAGTGTTATAAAGATTACCAATCCAATGCAGATTTTTTTACTTTCGCATATTACTCAACTGGAGAAGAGGAGGATATCATAGAGAGAGATCGTTTTATTAACGAACCTAAAGTCGTTGAAAATTTTACAACGATGAACAATGATTTTTCTCTGTTGTTAATATCTCTTAAATCCGGCTCTCTCACCCGAGATGAATTTATCAGTGTTGTAGAAATATGTAACAAAATCATCAAAGATATGGAAACATTTAATTCACAAATTATTCAAGAGATATTAGATGACGGTAATCCTAAAACGAGAACAGAATTTGCATTAGAATATAAAATCCGCGTTGAAGATATCCCCACATTCAAACTACCAGGATATAACGTACCAGAACTAAAAAAATCTCTCAACGATGCTATCGATATTGGTTTTAAAATAATTCATGATACATGGAAAAAAACAACATCACCGGAAATAAAAATCCTCAAACATAATAATGATCCAGATGGTGGCGGTAGGCATATTGCCCCTCATAATGTGAATATTTCAACGGTGATTGCGCTCAATTTAGTGTGTGATGTTATCGAAGGAAGCTATCAAATTAATCTAGAACGATCAAATCAAGCTCAGCAAGGATATATTTTGTATTCATTTGCACCAACAGCTCCTCCAGGGTATTTAATAATTGAAAACCCAATTAATCCAGTCTACATGCGGTGCCATAATAATTCGTTAACCAGAATTAACTTCAAACTCACAGATCAGTCCAATAATCTAATTGATCTACAAGAGGAGGTGTTAGTGATTAGTTTGTTTGTGAAATCCTAAAAATCTTCGATTTTCAACAAAGGATTTTCGTCCTAAGGACTTTCATCATAAAGACTGGATCAAATCATTTATTATTTTTTATTAACCCATAGCAGCAGAGAGGGTGGATGACAACAAGTTGCGACCAAAATTAATTAAAAAATCGTTTTCATTTTTTTAGTTAAAATGATTTCATAGGGAGATTTCAATCAATTTTTTGTCTGAAAACGTTGTAGGGTTTGCCCCTGAGACATTTTTTTTTGATCGTAGGAAGGCTCGTTTTAGGATTTCAATCAAATTTTGTCTAAAAACGTTGTAGGATTCACCCTCTCTGCTGCTTATGTGTTAAAATATAAAATATACAATATGTGTCAAATGTGTTAAAATGTAATTTGATAGGATTTAGATTAAACAGCTGAAGATGCTATATGTATGTAGGTATATATATATATATATATATATATATATATATATATATATATATATATATATATATATATATATATATATATATATATATATATGTAGGTAGGTATATATATATATGTATGTAGGTAGCGAGAGTTTAAGTTAAACATACGAAGATGACCATTTGATAAAAATCTGACAAAAAGGCAAAGTGCAATTACATACTTTAATAAGAGAATGAAGAAAATGTGAATACCCATTTATCGGATCTGTCACAATGGCTCTTGGATTAACCAACCCACTGCTGATAACTGTTTTTGGTAAAGAATCCTCAAGACTGATGACAGCTATAATGTGATTTCCCAAATCCGTGTAAAACAGCAGTCTGGATATTGAGTCCACTGCAATTCCATAAGTCTGAGCAACTAAATAGACAAGAAATAATTAAGTTACAGGACACAAGGCATATGAAACTTTGTTTTATTGATTTGTAAATACCTTGATCACAATAAATAACAATACAAGCCAACACATTAGCTAATCGGGTAAGATGTTGCCTGTAAATACTTGCGTACGATACCAAAACATAATTATGACTAAATTGAAATGAAGACTATATATATATATATATATATATATATATATATATATATATATATAAACTATTAGAAATACATATTGACTCTAAATACTTAACGCAATGCTATATTATATATGTTGTTTGCAGAAAGTACAAGAAATGTTGATGCATTTCGATATCCATACACATTTATCAGTACAAGAGACTGAATATATCGATGATACGTAATAGAAACACTCCAGCATAGACAACATACTTAATGTATAACCAATCAGAAATTGAATATTGGATATATAATATGATTTGGTGAATCAGAAACACACTCACGGCCATCCAATAAGCGCACGGTCTTTTCACTGTTCCCAAATAACGATCCTGAACTGATCTGTCTGGTAGAATTGATCCAGTATATAACATAACCAACCGGATCATAGTCGATGGCAATCGGAGTGATCCCATTTGGAAATGCAATATATACATAGCTGTGATTATTGCTGATGTTCATACGACACACAGCTCCGTAGTTGTTTTCCCCGATGAGAATAACATCATCAAGCATATTATCTGGTAAATAAGTAAACTTACATCAGAAGATAATTCAACTTAATAAATGCAAGTAAACTTACATCAGACGAAAAGCAAGAATAATAAATGCAGATTTTAAAAATTCAATTATTGACAGCCTTAATAAGATATATGTAACAATTAAATCTTATCATTATAAAAACAACTAATGTTCAACTATCCAATTTTACTGCTTTGAAATTATAAACGGAACGTTTTAAAGCATTCAATGAAAAATAGCAGATATATGTGTCATACGTCTAAGAAAAACATTGTAAAATAATTCAAAACAGTACCTATTTATTTTATGCCATTGTAAAATGTGAATGTGTTGCTCTTACGTGATAATTTAACATATTGTAAAATCCTGCAATAATACATATTCCCTGCATTAAAATGCCTCATTGGGAAATGTTTATACAAAATGGCAACCTTAAACAAACATTACTCTGAAACAATACTAACGTATGGTTCTGTGTTGTGGTTAACTTCGCTTAATAACTCTTTTACCAGTGGATCTGCTATAATACAGTAGTCATCATACATACATAGGCCATATGCTATACTGTGACTAAAATCTTGATATTTATAGTTTAGATTACAACCGCTGTTAGCAGCGCCTTAAAATGTGTATGTTATGTGTTAGTGATGAAGAACTTTTCTGATATTTTAGTCACGTATTCGGCCTTCAAATTCTTCATCTCAAATATGACAGCGCTACACCAGCATCTGCTATAGACGTTAATTTTGTGTAAGTTGAATTATTCAACGCTGTGGAAATGTTTATTGCACCGGAATATATTTCATTGACGTCGCAACATAACTTGTAACCAACTGCATAAGGAATACGTATCTGCTTAACTTCAGTAAATGATTTCTTAAGGTTTGGAAGCGGTGTCTTAAATTTCTGTATTATTGCTTGACAATAAAAATAATGTGGAACGACTGCATACATTTTCTGTTTCTTATTGTTGAACGTTAAGATTATTGTTTACCTTCTCTAGGCTTTTATATCTTTTGATTTTCCTTGCAAACACGATACCTCACTTGCCTACTTAGTATTTGCTGATAGAAATAGATGTAGGTATCGATACCAGAAAATAGTATGTGTTCGTATGTTGTGTATTGTGTTCTACATCATTCAGTACAAGTCTTTATCCATATAAAATGAAGTTTGTAGTAGAGAAGATTACTTTGATTTTTGGGGGATTGCTATTTGTAGTAGTCAAATAGTGTATTTTATGCAATGTTTTATTAGTATCTAACCAAACTAAATGTATAGATCGATTAATTAGCTGCTCAATGTATGAAACATTATTTACCTCAGCAGATGCAAAACAAATACCAGCGATATTCTATTTATTAAAGTGATATTTATACTTGCTGACACGGTCAATATCATCATCCGCTTGATACAGGGCTGATAGAACAGCCCATATTCGACAATATTGACCTTTTGTTTTAAACTTGAGGCACCTTTTTGTGTTTCTAACACACACGTCGGCATCTCATCGGTATCAATTATAGTCATATCGGATCTATTATTTCTCACTGTAACATCTGTATTTATTCCGACAGACATTCGATCTCGTACACATGTATGTTGCTGTTGACGTTGCGCTAGCTGGTTAAAATCGCTATTATACTGTCAGCAAATCAATGTCAATCGATTATGTTGGTGGATGAATTAAAATAATTGATGTACCGATAGTAAATATGTGAATATAGGATTTTTAATACTATATCAGAGCAACGCGTCCTTGTCATTTTGGCATCAGATGAAATTAAAAAAAATAAATCGGCATCAAAGAAGAATTGTGGAACCACAGATGTCCACGACAAAACTGTCTGATAACGATACGGTAAAGCAAGATAGTCGATAATTAACGAATATTTTCCAGAGATCATTGCTCAGCTTGATTGGTATACGTTTATCCATGGATCGGAGGATCCTGAGAAGAGCGTGGGTGAACATAACATTCTATACAAGCCTTATTTTGTTAAATAAAGGCTTTAGTTTGTATGTAAAAAGTATGATGGTGTGTATGTGTAAAAACTATTCACCGGGGTGCTTCCTAATTGTGCCGCATGTGTAAAGATCACCGTGGGGTGGTTGGCACATTTAACTATATATTAATTATATCTAGTCCGATCCGATATCGTGTTCGAGGAGCGTATGAATGTATCGTTATAAGTCCAAGAGGGATAGCATGAGCATGACTAAAGAAATTACTAAATTTTTTCCGGTCAATATCACCGCGGCACCTGGCTTGATAAACATGTCTCATTGTGTAAGTGCCGACTCTGTTAAACATGGCAAGCATATTATAATTGTTTCTGATCACTTTGTGTATAATCTTGAGTAACACATATTACGTCAGTATTTTTATTTCTACCGAGGGAAAATATCATCGCGGGATTCGTTAGTCTAGCATCACATCGACATAAATGACTAGATTGTTGATACTCTAGTCAATATCATCGACACTCGGAGCTTCATCCATATCGGTTATAAATTCAACAACGACCTCACCAGTTATCGTATGTTGCGAAATGCCCGATGTGGCCCAGTTAGACCACCATACGTTTAATTATTATCAAGGTGTTTTGCTTCAAGCGCCATAATGTTTTCTATAAATCTAATTTTTCTTTGTATCGCGCGATACCTTGCGCAGTACTATATATATCGTGTATAAATCTTGAAAGGCAAATCCACTAGGGAGAAGCTATATATGTATTTAACTGTCGGGGCAGGTCCCATTTTCATTTAGTTTGAGCCAAAGTGTTGTTGGGTGAGTTGTATGTTTTTTAATCAACTCTTTTCATTGTTTACAACTAATATTCAGTTTCGTGAAACACGTTCAATGTTGTATTATGTAGTTGCGTTGTTTTATCGTATTTGTATTTCAATTTATTAAGAGGGTATGACCTATGCAATTTCCTAGCGAGATGATAATTTTATCTGGTCGCTACTTTGACTAATGTTTTAACATGCTATGTATGTATTAATGTCTTAGTATATAGTATTTGTATTTTAATTGCATACCATTCCTACGTTGCATTTCAGGCGGGTTATTTTAACGGTCGTATATTTTAAAGTAGTTTCAATTAAAGCAGATTATTCGGAAAGTTGTTTCTTTTTCATATTCAGCTCACCATGTATGAATAGTCGAATGAGAGTGTGAATATGAGGATGTCTGGTGAACCATTACGAGGTTTAACCACCAGTTCAATGCCAACGTGTAGGTAGAAGTCTGGAGGGTAGATTCACAGTGCCGGAAAGCAGGCTGAGTCAACACGGAGATACACATATGGTGATATCGACGTTGAGATAACAGTAGTGTTTTACTACATGAATTTAGTGATAACAATAGTGTTTGACTGCATGAATTTTGTAATAACGATAGTGTCTGAATACATGATGTTTGTAACAAGTACTTGACTACATGAGTCTGATATGGTAGTCAAATTAAATTTCCAGTTTGTTTTACACTCATATAATGTACCTTTGTGTTTGTTATTCTCGTGTTCACTTTTCATTAAAGTGAGT
The DNA here is from genome assembly GCA_029339505.1 of Unio delphinus. Lineage (NCBI taxonomy): Eukaryota > Metazoa > Mollusca > Bivalvia > Unionida > Unionidae > Unio > Unio delphinus. Next base: position 6,092,363 of record JAQISU010000086.1, read on the forward strand.
GTTTAATACATTTCCATTGTCACTCACGAACGTGTTTGTTTATTTTTGAAATCCTGCCCAGTCTCAAAGGGTGTCAGCTCGATTACGTTACATCGTCGTTGCACTCTCGTTAACATCGTTTAACACCTCGTAGCAGTGTTGGTCGTCTACGGTCAGTGCTATCACATATAATGTTTCCTATTTCATCCACTTTATAATCAAATTAAGTAGCAACTGTGTTTTACCTGTTCCAGACGGCCCAATAATAATTATTCGAATTGAATTTGGTAACATTTAATCATGTTTAATTTTTTTTTCTAGCTGAAAAATCATTAATTTCCATTAGATATAACATAAACATATTATGGATTTATATCGTGAGAAATGTAGATCCAACACCTGTTGTAACTCAAAATAACAGAGATGTGATTACCGGCAAATTTGCACAATGTGGTATAAACAAATTTGGATTTATCAGTATGAAAAGGGTTTGATATCGCAGTCAAGTTAACAAAACTCCCTGGAGCTCTGGGCTTTAATAATTGTGATCCTGGAACTCGACCCGACATCCGACTCGATAATCAAGATCAACCTAAACCTGGCGAGTATCCGATAAACACTATCGATAAAGTTTGTCATGCTTATGACGTTGCAATACCGAAGAAAGGATCTTCAGCAACGACATATTGCAGATATAAAATGAATCTACGAGTTAAATTATATCACTGATAAATCTTTCAAAGTAACATTAGCCTCCTGGTTGAAAAAAAACTGCTATGAAAGGAAAATTAGTATTAGGCGCTGGTATTAATTAAATGGAATCGAGTTATAGTTCGCCAGCCGAATACTGGAAAGGTAACGCAGCGATTAGTAAACTCGTTAGCACTGCAAAGGTAAAAATGTTACTGCAGCAGATGGTTTACCCAGACAGGCGATGTGGCAATTTTTTGTACCACCACCTAAGAAGATTCAATACTCGTCATTTCATGTTTCATGTTAACGCCCCAAATACAGTTCATCAGATTAATATATTATTTCTTCCGCATGATATGTTTATAAATACGCATTAACTGCTGTTGATATTGCCAGTAGATACAAAAAAGCAGAACCGTTAACGACAAACACATCATCTGAAGTTGCCTCCGCGTTTAAAAGACTTTATCACCGAGGACCTCTATAACGGCCAAATCTTTTCCAGGTTGATCCCGGTAAAGAGTTTCAGGGTGAAGTATCATCAACAATGAAACAACATAACTGCTATACGACGAGGACATACTGCAATCCATCGCGATCAAGCAATCTTTGAGCGGCATAATAGAACACTTGAAGACCGGTTATTTCATTATCAATACCCGAAGGAATTCATCGAGGACAAACGATCACGTGAATGGGTCCAGAGATTACCAAGAGTGATTACCGCGCTCAATAATGAAATCACTCGGACGATCAATATGAAACATGTTATCGCGATCACAAAAAATAGATAAATGTACCCCGGTGTAATTTTGCAGAACAAAAACTACTAGGTAAGATTGTCTTTGAGATATTTGTATTAACCTGGTGAGATTTAAGGTGGTAGAAAAAGATCAACTGATCATATATGGAGTACATCCGCGCATAAGATATTAAGTGTTGTCACATCTAAAAACGTATCAGCAATCTATAGATTAGATTCAACCGATCCACAACGTAGATGTACACGTGAACAACAAGTGATTCATGATGATACTCAATTACCACTACGAAATCTTAATTAATATGTATCATTATCGATTTTATGAAATAAATAAGAACCCTTCGAAGGTGATTGAATCTTCGTACTCGAGATACTGCCAAGTAAACTAAATTTGACCACTCGATGAACTCATCGATGATCCAAACAATCGAATCAGTGATAGTAAATCACTACGACGAGTGTATTGTCATCGCGTAACCTAACCGCCATGAAGATTTATCAGTGTTTAACGCATCTTCCACAGCATCGATATCAACCAGCACAATATCATTCAGTACGAGTTTTTGTTTCTCAAAAGTCCCGGGAATGTCGACGTCGCTGATTTGTCGTCGTGTATCTACCGGTCTATAATGTATAGGAACTGGATCCATCGAAAATGTATCTTTATGTGTTTGAAATAATTTTACTTCAAGTGAGTCTGTTTTTTGTTTCTGCTCCTGATTATCAAATCTATTGGGTTCCTTGTTGACCAAAAATCCACAATCTATGTTTAAAGAATTGCTCTACGTAATATTTTTCTTGTGCGGTATCCGCTTGCAATCTTATTGTAATCTTATCGCGGATTTTGACTCGGTTGACTCAACGTCGAGTGATCGGATGTCTGTATTAATTTCTTCGTAATAGTCAACCTTGATTTTCAGCAATTGATGAGGAGATGGTTCAGTAAATGGCGGTGGTTGACCGTGATCTCCACACATTATGACAGCTGTGTTTTTGTTAACAGTCATTCAAAAAATAATAAGTCCAATGATACGTTACATATTTCATCCCAAATAACAACCCGGGGTATATATTTTGTTAATATACGATCAGAAGGAGGAAGCGGTACCGTTAAACCGAATGAAACTATGATACCTACAAGCGTTTACTTCTCGTGATTTCATTTCCCGGGCAAGACGATGTGTCAGAGTTAATATTATCATACCAGAATTTCCCTTGAATAAATCGATTTTCCAATGTTCTCTGTTGAAGTAAAATAAATCCGTTACGACTCTAACCGCGATGTTAGAAAATCTGTTAATTTATCGAACCATAAGCAAGCATCGAAGATCTCAAATGTGTGCATTGCTTATATTCACCGTCGACATATTCAATGATTGTTCTAATTTTTCCCAGTTGACAAACAAGCGTTTTTCTTAGATACAAACTTCTCATCGAGGGAAGTATCCGCGATCATAAAATTACGTTCAGGGTCACCAAAAATCAATCGCGTACGTCGTTTATGATCACTCGCTCCGCCATGAGTAAATTTTTCAATTATTATTCTTCCAAGATCCTTCGGGATTTTTTCCTCGGAGCCTTTTCGTCATAAGCTTCGCATTTTTCAGGTGTTGGCAACCAACTTGTGGTCTGTTTTCGATGGCTTCCAAACCAAACATAACAAATCGGATGAAGATTTTCAGGAAACCTAATCATGTAACACGAGCAAATCCTGTCAAATCAAAATCGGGTAATGGTCCAATTATAGCGACTCTTGTCATTTCATGTGTGGAATGACGGAAAAAGTATTCACCACATTCACCGCTCCCGAGAAAACTTTCAGGATAACTCGCGGCCATGTCAAAAGATATCATATTCTGGTTATCGTATTTAGTATAACACAATCCTCCATGACCATATTCGGCAAAGCTCGATTTTACATCATCGAGAACTTCGAGTTTAGTTGGCTTCTACAATTTTTTTTACTCGAAAAATGAGCTGCGACAGATGGAACAGTGAAGCAATTTTGTCCTAGTTCTTTACACAACATCGCTCGAATACCGCCCGGCGAGTTTATTCATCTCGTTTTGAAGTTCTTACCGCCGGTATATTTTTCCATTCGGCCTTACAAATTGATCATATTCTTCATCTTCATCGCTGCTAAAAAAATATACTGACACAGGATCTCTTTTACTAAACTGATAAATAGCATCAAATATATTTCCTTGATAATATTTTACTGTTCGCGTTTGCAAAAATACTCGTACAGAATTACTCCACGCATGGAAATTATGGTCGATGATTTCAATCGTGGCTCTTGAGTTATAATTTGATTCCTATAATAATTGTTACGGTTATCGAATTTTTTTTCTAATTCGATAACATCTGTTATTGAAGCTCCGATGACAGTAACTGATTCAGCCAATATGTCTATCTTTGATTTTCTTAAATCAGTTAAACAATTTCATAGTCGAGCATTTTGGAAGTGTACAACAATTCATTCAGCTACACAATTTAACCGTGTTGAATTTCGTGTAGGGTAATCTTTATTAATATCCGGTGTAATTATCGTATATATCCCGTAAGTCAACGAGGTTACCGGGTACGCTTGATTGTAATAGCTGCTGTCAATCCTAGTTAACGACCCCAGTTTTGTTGTATCATTGATGATCACAGCTTTCCTTTTTGAAGTGAACACGCGTTCGCGGTTATTTTAAACCCTCCATTTGATTCCACATTTATTTTGATAAATTTATTCTATTTTATCTGGATGTACTATTTGATTGATTTACGATTTATTAGGGGTAATATTTCCGTGGCTCGTATATCCGTCGTTGTATAATCTTCCCGGGGAGCTCGATACGTCGACCAAACATAAGCTGCGCCGCCATCTTCTCGAAATTCATATATTGCGTGGTTGATATTATTGTTAATTTTTAACATGTACGATCGAGGTTTAATTCCGTAATCTATTTTTTAAAAAAAACATTCGTTGCCTAGGAAGAGTTATCTCGGTAATTTTAAAAATTCACTTCATTATTATAATTTAAACAAATATTAAATAAAATATTTATATATAAAGAACAATTGCAACTGGTTAATGATTGGGTCTACAACTCGCTGTGGTAAATTCTGCAGAAATGAGTTTTGTGGATATCATATGCAAAATATTTGACCAGGAAGCTCTGGGCAGAAACCTTGCGTCAGGTGTGGTGTTGGAGTATGAGGAAAAACAGAGTTGTGTGTCGGTTGTGGCTGTAAAAACTATGAAGAACTTAAACGGTATTATGACAGAGAAGGTATTTCCCATACCCCCAGTACTAAATTATACGAATTCCTAATGATTTTATTACTATAAATTATAATTTAGACACATCAATGTATAACAGATAAATCAGTAAAAAAATGAATACGTTTCGCAACCTATTTACGTCGACTACAAGCATTTAGTGACGGAACCGTTAGACACTGTAAACGAAAAGTAAACCTAGGTTGTAATAATAACATGGGTTATGTGAAGTTTACTATCGGTAAATAAAACTACCTACGCTCACATATTTCTTTACGAGTGTTTGAAGGGGTAATAAATCAAGGTCTCGTCATTGATCATATTAACCGAAACAAACTTGACAACCGCATTGATAACTTGAGAGTTTTTTCCGACTGAAAATTGTGTTAATCCAGCTCAAAAAAATATAATCTCAACCGCGACTATTTTTTTAACCGCGTTTATGGACAGCTCGATAAACTCCGCCGCCAAACACTTCAATATTCAATCTATACCTGTGAAATGAGCCCCGGAGGTATACATTTAACAGTATACTAGACAAAATTTAATAATTGGGTGAGCAGCAGAGTGGGTGAACCCTACAAATTGTTTCTCGGACAAATCATAACAACAACAATAATACATATAACTTGCCGACGTGAATGGTTGGTAATCATGGGGGTCAACCCTACAAACATGTATTTCAAACAAATATATGAAATATCCAATGATTTCGAATATAAAAACAATCGAAATCCTATCGCACACTGGATTAATCGTGAGCTAATTGGCTGTGATTAATTAAAGTGTTGTTATAACAATAATGATAGGTGAATCATCAACACCTAGATCAACCAGAGAATGATTAACCGCGATTAAAAAGTTTATCCCTCTGAGAGATTATTTCAGAAATAAGTTGCAAGCGCGTCAAGTAGCTCAGGTTGATGTTGTCACTGATACTGAGCAATTATTCAAGCCTGTTAATATGGCTACTGAGAAAGCTGTTACGGCTACGGAAAAAGATATATTAAAGATGAAGAACAAGAAAAAATGTCTCTTTAACCAGTACATGAAAAAATAGCGAGGCGATACAAGCAAACAAAAGGTTTCTACGAGACCTTCCAGCTGATATAATCGCTGCACAACCTCAACTGGAGGGATATATTATTGAACCTCAGGAAAGAGGTGTTGCTATAAGAGGTCTTGCTTTTCCTGATAAATTTCTTCCCGATAAAGTTAAAGAAATCAAAATAATGAAATTAAATGATATAACTGAAATGGCTGACTTTGCATCTATAAGAGCTTTTATAATGAAAACTATTTAAGACCTGAACATGTTAAAAACTCTGTAGATAGAAAAACAGAGCATAATTGGATATATTGTATAATTACCGGAAGAAATCAAGTTTCAGAGAATGATAAACATATAAAGAATATTTAAATGCAATAAGAAAAGTTGAAGTACCTAAAAGAAACAGGACAGCCTGATCCTAATCTCTTTCGACTACCAGAGACGTCACAACTTTTACAAAGCGACAAATCTGATGAATTTTCTTCGATGCAAGTAAGAACAAAAGGAAAATGTTTTTCTCAGAGTGTAACGCCATCTGGCTGGAACTTATGTAAGTGGTATTGTTTCCTGTCCTAATAATATTCTCGCCAATATAGCACGATTAGACGTTCTCATCGGAGCTAAACGAGCTGTAATAATTCCCATTAGATAATTAATGAGGCCGCTGATATCTGACGACTATTATTTCAAGGTGGTTTTATGGAGATCGGCGGATATCATGAATTTATCAATGAACTAGTTGATGTTTACCATAGTGAATAAATATTTGTCCGTGACAATTAGTCATGCGATTAGATAAATATCATTTTTTTTTAAATGATCACACATCGTAATCACAACAAGCCAACAAGCGCCTGCATGGTACATTCCCGGTTTCCAGTATATAAAGTATACTACTGAGATGAACTCGGTGTTATAATTCGTGGTTTATTCACTAGAATCGCTCCAAAAATAGCACCTGTCGCAAAAGAACTATCGATGAAAGCAATTGGTGTTATTAGCGATAAAGGTATAGGTGTTATCGGTGATCTCGCTGGTAACGCGTTTAATATCGCTAAAGAAATATTAACATCGTTGATTCGACGACAAAAAAAACAGCACCCGTAAAACTTCCATCTCATGAACATATGCCACCAAATATTAGTAAGGTAGTAAATAGCGTGTACACCAAAAACTAACGCCGTTGATAAATCAAGATGGTGAATCACAAAGAAATATTTCCCCGAGTTTAATCGCTAGTAGTGTCCTGACAAGATCAGGGAGATCATGATTTAGATCGACAAATATATAATAAAATGTTCAAATCGGTCCCAGAAGAAAGTTTTGATATAGAAGCACCGATACTCAAAAATGATTCCGTGCGCGATTATCAAGATTATTCATACAATGCAATACAACCTGATTCCCGATCGCCAATTAAACTTCAGGTTCAAGATAAAAGTAAATATTTCTTACCATGCGAAGCTTTCATCGAAGTGGAATCTCAGCTATTCCAAAATATTGCGGCTAATACACTATATGATCATGCCCCAACTGATCGAATCAGATTTGTCAATAATGGTATTATGGCGCTTTTAGAAGAGCACAGTGAATGATCGACTCCAGAAAGATTGAATCTATCGATATTTATGTTGATGTCGTCACAACAATAGTTGGACAAGCTCGATATTCCGACGACTGTATATGGTCCATGACTGATGTTCGCTAAGGATACTAGTCATCAAGCCGAAAATAATCAATCTACTGTAAGACGACCAATGGATCGTGGTGCTGTTGGTCCACCTGTTGTTGCTCCTGCTCCTGCTAATGCCAAAGAAACTATTATTATTACTAATCGTAATTTCAATATAGGATTTTTACACGCAAAGCGATGTTAGACGATAATGTGAGACTTTCATGCGCGATTCCTCTAGTTTCTGTAGAGATCTTACAAACGTTATCTTAGGAGCTAAGCATACAGTAGTTCTTATGAGGACATTGCATGATAATGATTCACCCTGCGGGTTCGTGGATGTAAAATTCGTCCGACGTGCTTCACCACGTGTCGTAAAAGGCGACTAAGTAGAGGCAACCTGTTTTCCGTGGGTTGTGAGACTTGTCGGAGGAGGAATGGATCCTGGTAGATGAGAGGAGGCTTTTCCGATGAAATATGCTGCTTTGGCTTGTACTTCTTTTAGACGGGTAGTCACTATAAACTGCCCCACTGCAGACATTGTAGCAATATGACTGAGAATGTTTTAAAGCTACGTTACAAATCCTAATCAATACAATAACTATTGATACCACCGTCGTCCCTACATTATATTCCTTTAGCTTTCACTTTCACAAGATTTAGGAGACTTCCTAGAAAGAGGTGGCTCAACTGGTCCATCGGGAGGTAATTTTACTGACCCTAGAAGGAAACATCATGGGTCAATCCCAGGTAATTGTATCATACGAGTATAGCATTTGGGTATCCCTGGCACTTAAAATGTGTCCCCTCGTTGGCGTCCTAGGTGGGTGGGAAGCATGGGTGCTGAAACGTTAAATATGAATCATGGCAATGTCAACCAAAATAAACCAACAATAAACGTACCTAACCACTCCGCCCCTGATGAAGAAACATGTGGCCTGGAATCATTTCCACGCTTCATGGTTATTCAATCAAAGGATGAGTATAAATCTATTGCTGCTCCAATGCCCTGGAATCATTTCCACGCTTCATGGTTATTTAATCAAAGGATGAGTATAAATCTATTGCTGCTCCGTTTGTTATTGAGAAAACCGTTTTGGGATCTATTGGCACAACTAAAGTGTCAAAAAACTAAAATCGGGCTGCCTTCTTGTTGAGTGTGAGCGAAAAGGTTACACAGACAATATCATGACAACAAAAACATTCTTTGATTAATCTCGATGATAACACCTGACCATGAAGTCAAATATGTCCACGAGTTAAAAATCATTGTTTGGTATTCAACGTTGCCCATACAGACAATGACCGACCCTCCGATATGTGGCTGAGAAGTTATTAATATACTTACCGCGATCTCAAAATCCACTAAACCTCCTCATCAAATTGTACATGAATACGCCAGCGATTACATTTTAAAGAGATTTTAAATGTATAACGGTAGATATTTGGAATAGATCTATTTTACGAACGAAGAAAAAATATGGGGTTTCAATCGTTGTAAAACAAAAACTTATAAATTATGCGCTATCCGATACGTTAAACCTGGTAGATGTATCACCGGATGAAATCAATGTATTTCACAACCGACAGGGTAAATTAAAAACGGGTAATGTTTCCCTGAAAGACATTTTAGTTAAACTCGACAACGCAGTTGAAAATTCCATCGCAGTGTTTGATTCAACGGGTAAAATTAAATCTGGGGTTCTTTATTCAACCATCGATAACAAATTAACAATGTTGAACAACGATTATATATCATTGACAAATACACTAAGAGCGCTATGATCTAATTATGATTTTCTTATAAATCAGTTTAAAGGTTTACCAAAAAGATACAGCAATATTTAGAAACTTGTTTATGATTTCTACGGAATTCCACCTGTGGTATCTATAAAAGTCGTTGATGTAAAAAATATCAACGATAAACTAATAACGTTACGAGCTGAATATGATAAACATATAAATAAACAGGTTACACGTCTCCGTAAAAATGTTGGAAAGGTTCCAAATAAACTCGCAGCGAATGATACATATATCGGCGAGATTTTAAAAAACTCATGAGGCTATCAAACATTATTTTCCTCGTATGATTAGCACGCTTGATAAAGTTTAAATTCCAAACGAAAAAATATCAATAAAGTGTATTCGATACTTCATGGATCCTTCGCTTAAATAAACGAGTATACAGAAGACTGAATCGGAATTATTTTTTCAGATTGCCATCAACCATAAAAAATAATAATTTATATACATACATATACATTAATATATCATGAATGATGAAAATATCGCCGAGTTGAAAACCAAACTTGATCGTGTACGATATCTCCACGACAGTAACACGTTTACTAGTAATATTATGGCCGACGAATATAAACAAATTACCACCGCGAAACAATCAGATATCCCGACGTACATATCCGAGTACCGGGTAATGAAAATTGTCGCCAGAGAACGGACTATAATCATCTATAAAACCCCGTGGAAGAAAGTTTCATCGAGGTATCCCGGATAATAAACGAAATTCTCAAAAGCGTCGTGGATATATTTAACGAACAAGCTCTCATAGATTCAAACGTGAAAGAATTCGAGAAGAAGTTTATGTGTTAACGACGAATATATACATTCTGAGGTTTATCGGATATTTCTTGTTGGTAATTAGCCTAAGTTTTTCCAGCGGTGATCCGTAACTGATCCTGCAATACTTTCAAATCAGTGATCTTTTAGTTCGGCGATATCTTCTCGGAGCTTTCGTTTGTTTGCTTGGTATTGTTGTTTAGCCTCGCGGAGTTATTCAGCGAAACCAGGAGTTATGGGCAAAAATGGTTACTTCGCCCATATCGTATTCTGTAGTCGGTGGCGACCTCAATGGGTTTTTTAACACCATGCAACGATATTATTTTCTTTTTCGTCGTTGGCGGTCAGATAGGTTGGAGTTTTCATGCACATTTGAAAATAAATTTTCGAAAACAATTAATGTTAGAAATTACGGGACATAAATTATCGCGGTTATCACAGAATTAAAAATCATGGTAATAATTATAGTCAGTTATAATATAACTTATTTAAATTTACGGGGATTCTATCGATGATTTTTTAAAATTTTTTTGTCGATGATGTCCTTGACGTTGTCTATGATTATTGGCGACAAAATCTCTGTGAGATGTTCAAGAGAAATACACGAGTGAACATACTTTATTATCTTATCTCGGGTATATGAAATCATAGGAAAGTGATAACGTTTAAGCTGATCTAGTTGGTGTTGTGCAAGCAGAAAATTATCATTACAAAATTCATCGATTACTATATCAAAACCACCCGTGATTGAATGAATTTCTGATCGCGTCTTCGAGTTGCTGTTTATCGTGAGTACATATCTTCATGTGATGGTACATTATATTTCTTATTGTGTTGTAATTTTAATTACCGCGGAAATCCTTAGGATTTCACATTAAGAGTAATTTGTAATTGTTCATCTCGTAAATCATTCAAGTTAGAAATTTGATCAACGAGTGTAAAATTTTTTTTTGATCTTCAGCGATTATTTCACGCTGAATATACTGGATTTAATAGTGTTTGTACGATCAAACTTCCAGGAGTAACCTAAGGGGAAAATGTATATAAAATATATCCCTGAGCCGCTTTATTATCTAATTCTGTATTCGCGTTGTAGCTTCCATCGATGATATCACATGAGAGATTCACAGCGATCACCGATGATATATCAACATTTGGGGATGAGACATGTCTACCTGTTTCATTTGAAGCGTTGTTGTATCGGAGATATCCTCATGGGGGTTTTACTTTAATTAATGATATATGTAATATCGGTGAGATCATATTTTACTTTTGCGATTAGATCTGAAAATGATTTATGTCCTCTGACAATACCGAATCGCTGATATCCGAGAGGTTTATACTAATAGCGGAGAGTTTTGTATTTAATATCAATAACTTTTATAGGGACCGTTAGTTGTTTACCAAAAAATATCATCCGCGGTTTCATCATTGTTTCTGAATTTACTACGAAGATTGTCAAAGTTCCTTTTACATGTGTATCATTATCGGTGCCCAACGTTGTTAGTCAGAAAAAGAAGAAAATATCAATATCTCAGTGCATGAGCCGACATTTAGATTACGGGCTTGACATATATAGGTCGTCAATCACAGCCATGTTATGATGGCCAATGGTAGAACCAGCTGTTAAAACAACAACGACAACAAAGTTCACATAATTTTTCAGAGAAAACATTACTCTCAAAACAATCAGATTAAAGTATATGGGTTGGTGACAGATGAAAGAAAACGTTTTTCTTACCGATGTGATAGTATTGCATTAATAAAGTATTTCTCTTATGCGATGATGCCCAATTAAGTTTAAATAATATATGTAGACCTGATGAACCACCGAATTCCCGCATGATAGAGATTTGGATGTATTAAGAATAAAATTTAAGGAACCTGTGAGAGTATATCCCAAGTTGTATATATGTAAAGATCGAATCATTAGGGAAGTAAATTGTCTGCGTTGGATGAAACATCCTTTCGAATTATAAAACAATTGGGGGAGTGAGAACATAGGCGACGTACCTTGCATAAACTATTGTCTTCATTATTTTAAGATTACCGAAGACCAGATGTCCAAGGTCACGCTATCATGGTTTCATAAAGGTACAGTAAAGCAAGACATCAGTGGAATAATTGATGCATACTGACCAAAAACCACTGCGGAATGGAAAAATATGGACTCCCAACCGCAACGTTATTAACGATACATATTGGTGGAAGCCATAAATCAGCTGGCATTGCTAATATTACGTCTACGATTTCTGTAAATCTTGTATGTGACGCGGTTGACGGTTTGTATTATCAACTTAGATCGAAGGCAAGAATGCAGGTCAAGCAGGAATATGTTCATTATGGCCTTTCTCCAGAGGTTTCATCGGTTCATTTAATTGTATCACTGGCCATTAATTATGCTTGTTTACGATGTAATAATAGATCGTTGTTATGAATACGTTATTGTCTAACCGACCACATTTCCTATTCATCCGTTGTAGGAGGGAAGAATTACATATTAGTTTATATGTGCGTGATAGACCCTGAACGGTTCAATGTGAAAACCGTCCGACAGATATATTAACCGCATTCAGCCGCTAATAACGAAAAGGACTATGACATATATATTTTCGCGACATTGCACAGCTTTGCTAGAATACAAAATGTTCATTTTTTTTATATACATCGTGTTTTGTCGGTGCTGGTGACGCTACGATTAATCAGCAAACGATCTGAATTCCGACACATATTTTCGTAGCTGTCTTGCAAGTACACCTACTGTCTACATATTGGCGAGTCTGATTCAAATTTAATATTCTCAGTAGTACTTGCTGATTTAACAAATTTAACAATTGTCGTGAATACCAGCGGGTAAGCCAGCCAGAGACAAATTAATTATACACAAAATTAATTTGATAATTCTAGCTTCTGACTCTAGTATGTATCTATCCTCTTCCTGTCTCTGCCATATCAATTAAAAATCGTTGTTAATTTATTTCGACCATCTTGCTATAATTTACCAATTTCAGATAGAATCGGGTTAACTTGTCTTGGTTCATTATACAGTAAATAAATTTATTTAAGAAACTGAGACACCCGCAGCACATTTTTCACGAGGAGGTAGGACAAAATAATATCGTAGACTAATGCAATACCCTGATGACGGATCGTGTAAACCGATTTTATTTAATCGATGTGGAGTTTTCTGGGCATGTACAAAGACGTGTTTAAACTATATGTATGACTCTGTTGCTGGGGCATCAGGTCTAATATATATGTCCCAGTGCAAGTATACTCAACATAATTTCAATCATTACAGTAATCCCGGCAGTTTTGTGATTGTTCCGCTGTGTATGTAAGCGACATCTATGTTTTATGGCTACCTCGTAAAGTATTATGGCTAGATTTGTTTTATTGTACAAGCATAGCATCATCGTCAGCTACAAGAAATTTATTACAATCATGTAGACTATCGACCGACGGTATATCACTAATGTCAGTGATAAAGTCAATATCATATATATCTACTGTTATCATTTGCCGCTTCAATGAATTCCTTGAGGACATCATAACACCATTGGTCTCGCCTGCGGATGGTGCTTCTAAACCAGCGTTTGTCTCATTTGAGTCAACTCATTATTAGGTCAAGTAGCAAATGAGATTTGTAAAGATCCAGTTGGACCAATGACAATGGCTCAAATATAATTCGGTAATGCTGGATGATGATAGACTGATACATTCATTCACGTTTATAATGAACAAATATGTTGTTATTTATCACCATGAGCTTATATTGTGTTCGATGCAAGGCTGCCACGGATATTAATAATTAAGAGCAACAACAATAAGGAATAACATGTAAGCACTTACAGGCAAGTGTATACAATGTGGCATATAAATAAATTATTGGGAAAAGAAAATCGATCATTGCCGGCCGAGCGATTGCTGTGGCGCTCGTGAAATTACGATGCATTCCATAGAATAATCACCCAGGGTAAAACCATCTTCCGAGATATAAGTATTGTTGTCCTGGAACCCAACTTGATATCAGACTTAAGAATAAAGGCAAACCAAACCAAGCGTAATTCCAGTAAATGAGATTGATCAAGCGTGCATTGCTCATGATATCAAGTATTTAAAAAAGATCTGCAACAATGACATATGGCTATGTTGCGTTGATTCATACTCTGTAGTCGATGGCAATATGGCAAATTTATGTCTCCACCTCAAATGATTCATTAGATGTTAGCACACCCCAAAACTCTCGTGAGGTTGATATCGTGATTGGCCGCATGCCACTCTCACTGAAACATTATAACAGGCTTGCAATGGAAATACCCGCTTGGACGTTGATGCAGATTTAAGGAAGTAGAACGGTATCGACTAAAAGACCAACTAAAGTCACAGCCGCGTTTGAACTAATTCATTCACGTGGCTACATCGGATGGACTGAATATATATGGATACTTCAAGCTGATATTGGCAAAGTTTTATTGGTGCATCATCATCGGTAATGCAGCAGTATAACATTAAAATCAGATGCGACCACGTCACTATACATTGTGATTTAAAGGTCTACTAAGGTAAAATACACAATATATATCATAATGTTCATTTGTTGCTGAGTAACTCAGAAATGTAAATTGTAGATGTAAGATTTAACTCACAGAGCAGAAAAGTAAGCATTATTTTAGCATAAATTTATGTTTGACGATTCATAACTTTAGGAGTAAAGTTGACCTATTACGATTGTAAACACAGTCCCACTAAACCCACGCATTCGCATTAGTCGCTCGCAAGAGTGTTGGGTTGATTACAAATAATATAGCGTGCTACAATCAATAAACATGTATTTACCTATGCTCGGCCTCGCTTTTGAAAAGCTCCTCTAACGTGTTGTTAGGCCTCCCGTAGCCCTTGATTTATGTTGATCTGGTGTGCATGCACTCTGGGTTATATAGTGGGAAAACACACATGGAACTACATTTGGCATGAGTCGTCTAATGGTCTTAATCCCAAATGACTGTTGTTGTTGACCAAAGGAGATAACTTAACTTCAAATGGATAGATGCTTGACACATTTGAAATTATCATTCCTTTGAGCTTAATGTGAACTTTAATCAATATTTAATTTTAGGTAATGACGCAATAATTCACCGAATGACCATTACATATCTAAAAAAGGTGTCCCTAATGTCAATATTGTGAACTAATTATATTAATCTATCTTTTTTGTTGTACAATTTAAACTAATGTTGTAATTTTTTAAAATGTACATGTGCTAATTTCAAATCTCAAGCATCTATTTTAAGTTGAGTTGTCTCCCTTCGTCAACAACAATGGTACGTATCTTTATTAAAGTCAGTTCAATTAAAGCGCTAATTTAAAAAACAACAAGTAACAAATTGGGATTTAATGGATACAGCATTGTGAAAGGAACATACCACTTTCTGTCAAAAGAGTCACACTGAGATATAAATGCCTTCATGGGCAAAACCCAAAGGAATGTAATTCAAAGCATTCCATTACTTGACTTTTAGTTTAAATTCTCCATATGTATGTGTGTGTGTATGTGTGTGTGTGTGTGTGTGGTGTGTGTGAGAGAGAGAGAGAGAGAGAGAGAGAGAGAGAGAGAGAGAGAGAGAGCGCTTGGGATGGAGATAAATTGAGTGTTTCCGTCAATATTTGCCTCGTTTTATACTTGACTATCATAATAATTCTTTCTCTCACCCCCACCCACATATGGATAATGTAAACGAACCGATCAGTGCTGTCTGAGTGAATATGGGAATTCAGTATTTAAACTCTCTTCACAGAATGCAATTGATTCCGTTTAGCCAATGCATCTCTGTCTCTCTCTCTCTCTGTCTCTCTCTCTCTCTCTCTCTCTCTCTCTCTCTCTCTCTCTCTCTCTCTCTCTCTCTCTCTCGCCCCACTCACCCACATATGGATAATTTAAACGAACCGTTCAGTGCTGTCTGAGTGAATATTGGAATTCAGTATTTAAAACTCTCTTCACAGAATGTAATTTTCTTCTGTTTAGCCAATGCATCTACCTTAGAGATACCAATTTTAAAAGGATTTGTATAACTAGAATTGCGTTGAATTATTTGTGTGCAGTATATCATCTACAATCTCGCTGGATAAAGAAGTCATTCAAATAATTCAAAAGAGTAAATGTACATTGGGATCCCGAATAATGGGCTGACTTGAATAATGTTGGCCAGATTCGCGCTATTAACAAGAGTTAGGGTCAAAGTCAATACAAATATTGTTACCTGGAACTATTTACTGCCTTTCAAAACATAATCATGTGCTCAGTTCAGAACCGTAGTCTTGTATGAGATAGCGGCAGTTAATTTATCAAGACGCTGTGCATACCAGTAATTTATTCAGAAATGGTGTGTAACAGTAATTATTCCAGACACTGTGTACACCAGTAATTAAAGCATTACATTTTATCAATCATATTCAAACGATAACAAATGAATGAAAAGTAGTCCAGGAGAGAGAGAGAGAGAGAGAGAGAGAGAGAGAGAGAGAGAGAGAGAGAGAGAGAGAGAATGAAGCCTGATATTACCGATTTCTGTCATTGATTCGCCAAGGCAATGACGCTAGAGCGAATTTTCAATATTAACCGCGACCACATCATCATATACTTTGTTCAATGTAAGTGTAATTCTGAATACACCAAATAGAGGCACAAAGAATCCACGCTAAAATGGACCAAAATATGCTTTTCCTTTGCTAAAGTCCACAATCTACTAGATGTCCCAATATACCTGTTTTGGTGCCTGATTGTTTACATTTAATAGAAAGGACACTAGACAAGACAATTGTTTGTATTAGTAACTGGTACTTTATAGTGTGCAGTTCAGTTTTATTTAAAATACCATAATTAAAATTGCAGTTCACGAGCAAGGTACAACTTTGACAATATTTTATAACCCTCGATTATTGTACTACTTATGTTTAGCTCACAGACAGAGATACATATGCGCATGAGCTAAGGTAGAAATGGATATACAAGTTGTTACGAGCTTTCTGAATAACTAAATAACTAGAGTGTTATCATGACCAAATACGCTCTAGAGTTTTATAACTAAAATAGCGATGCGTATTCTGCTTAAATCAGATGAACATTTAGTAAGTTAATTGAAATACTCACCCAAAACTTGCCCCTGGACAGGAATCAGTATGAAAATGCTGAAAATGAATACACTGCTGATGTCCATGATGAATAGACATTAACTACAGGTATACGATATATACCAGGTACAATAATTGAGAACTAGGAGGTAAACTTGGCAAGGAATAATTGTATACAGTAAAGAAAATCAACTCAAGATTGAATATTGCAATTTAAGATAATGGAGAAAGGAAAGGAGACGAAAGAACGATATCATAACTTTGCATGGTGTCATAGCTACGACTCAGTTGTTCGACATAATTGTAGGCTTATAAAATAGTAAATGACATTCCCCACACACACAGATGATACAAAAAGGTGTGAAGTACATATTTGACAGACTATTCAAACGACTTAATAACAAATTAATACTTAATAATGATCTTAAGTTAAGTATTGTTGATTTGTGTGAATACATTGTCTTCTAATCATTCATAGTCAAACAATACTTAACTCAAAAAACGCATGATAACATTGTTTGATTTCAGTCAACCTTACTCGTTCGTTTTGGTGCAGATTCGGTTATGCTGTTATGGTTATAGATCGGTTGAGAAAGATTATAACGAGAGAGAGAGAGAGAGAGAGAGAGAGAGAGAGAGAGAGAGAGAGAGAGAGAGAGAGAGAGAGAGAGAGAGAGAGAAAGACAGAGACAGAGATAGAGAGAGAGAGACAGAGATCATTGTTTCGTAGTTTTGTGTTAAATGTTAAATTTTATAATATAAGATATATATATATATGTATGTATGTATGTATGTATGTATGTATGTATGTATGTATGTATGTGTGTGTGTGTGTGTGTGTGTGTGTGTGTGTGTGTGTGTCTTTTGATAACGTGTACAACGGTACTAGGAGGAGTATATATTCAAAATGTATTGTGTTGATATACTATGTCGCGACGCAGAAAGACTTCACAATTGTGCAATCTCCCACATGCGTACTCTCTTTGAATTGTTGCTGTAGTCAAGGACAGGCAAGTAAGTTCAGAGTGACCTCGACCCTGCATACAACTAAGAAGACGCATAAAACTAAGAAGACGTTGCTTTTCTGAGAGTGACGTTATCGTGTGCATCAATAACAATAATTATTACAACATATTTCCAACACAGGCTGCAGCATGAACCAGATAGCTTCTTTACCATCATTTCCTGTCATCAGCACAACTGCGTACTTGACTCAAAAATAAACTTTATATAATTTCTACAATACTTAATGTCGCGTGATACTGATATTATGCAATTAAATAGATCGTAGTCGTAGACTGGTGCTTTTCTTGATTCTTGAGGCTGAGTCCAAGAATATCCAAACATATTGTGAAAATGGAATAGGCAGCAATTTAAAGTAATAAAAACAATTAAGAAACTTCCATATACATTAGCGAAGTTTCTAAGAAATCTGAAAAAAAAACATGAAAACATTGTAATTTAGACTAAACAAAGTCCTAAGAGTTATCAACTAAGTTGTTTAAAGAAATATTAAAATTAGTAACCTCATATCGGAGATTTGACAACAGTCGGCAATAACGTTTAAATAAGGTGCATAATTAAATTAGAAAGTTTAAATATTTAGTGAATAATAAAAAAACATGGTACAGTTGTAAAATGGCCATTTATAAATATTATTTTTAAATTGAAACATTTGTTTTTTTTTTAAAATTGAAACATTCAAATATTGGCCCATTTTATTAAAAAAAGTAAACCTATTATACCCAATATATTGAGGACCAAAACTCCTAAAACTAAAATATATGATTTAATTTATGAATATTTATAAAATATTTTACGAAAAAGAATTTCTAAAAATGTTTGTTTTACAGCTTGTCTTTAGTGCACATCACTGTATTTGAACACGCTGTCTACAAAACTCTAGTCAAAAGATAATGAGTTCCAAGGCATATATTTATTTAATTGTTGCCTTCATGTAATAATACGTTATCCGTCCACACCTGACATTTCCTTGAAAATCTCGTTAAAATATGATCAAATGAACGGGCGATCTCCATACTCTGTTGCAATATACCGTTGATTCATTTTATCTCCAAAGATATAACTGGAGATGAAACATGACCACACACGTCTTTATACAACATTAATTAAATTTTCAGTAAAGCTTGAGAAGGCGGTTTAATTTTACTAAAGAGTGTTTAATCAGATGTCTTCAAAAAAAATGCGTGCAGCTGCATCAGTACTAGCATTAAAATATGGCGTACTGTAAATGTCAGTTTCTTCTCAATATGTGTATTACTGTTACAGTGAGTCACTTGCTCACTGCTAATTGACCAGTTTTAGAATACGCGTATAGACGAGTTGCCGTTCCTGATACGCTAGAACTCAAAACGAGGCTATGACTCTTGAGCGAATGTTCTTTATATTGACTTGCATTAAGAAACGGAGACGTCCTCAGCACATATTTAATTTGCAGGTAGCCCAAAATAATGTGCTATACCATGTTGCCGGATTGTGTAAACCGATTGTAATTAATCCATATGTATTTATCTGGGCATGTACAAAGACGTGTTTAAACTTATTGTATGTCATTTTCGCTGGGGCAACAGATCTGATATATATATATATCGCAGTGCAAGTATACTCACACCGTTAAACATTACAGGAATATATTAACAGTTGTGAGATCTGAGTGTACCGCACTGTACGTAAATGAAATATGTTATATGTCTGTCTCTTGAAATATTCTGGATGGATGCGTGATGAGTGTGTACTGGTCACCCACACCACTTTTTAAATAGTAAATGTCAGTTATTGGAGAGCAAAAAACTTAATGATTTTCTGTCCTGCTAATGGTTTAGTATTAAATTTAAATAGTAGATACAGGATTTATGGATAGTAGCTGTTAGATTGTAGGTTACCCAGTACTGAATATCAGTTTTCTATATCTTGAATAATACTTAACTGTTGGTATGCAGATGCTGCTTCATCATTTGTATTTGCATTTTCCCCAAGTATGCTAAAAACTCATGGTTATTTTAATATGTACAATTCATGTTTTAGACTACACACTTTTAAACACAAAGTCATATTGTAATAAAACAATTTAGCACAAATGAAGCACGGCCAATTAAAAACAACTGTAAACCCTACTTTACTTTATGAGACCTATGAGGCATTCAACGCACAACCGCTTTAAAAGATAGTAAAGGAAAAAGGTGACAAGAATAAAAACTAGAACTTCAATATTAACTTCAAGTGATAGGTCTTTTAGGTCCATAATGTTAGCCCTATGGTAAAGTCATTTAGGTCCATAATTTAGGCCTGTTGTAAGGTATTTTAGGTCCATAATGTTAGGCCTATGGTACAGTCTTTTAGCTCCGTAATGTTAGGCCTATGGTAATGTATTTTACGTCCATAATTTAGGCCTATTGTAAGGTAATTTAGGTCCATAATGTTAGGCCCATGGTAAGGTCTTTTAGGTGCATAACGTTAGGCCTATGGACGTCTTTTTCATTTTCAATATAGCATTTCCTCTTAAACATATTGAATCTAACTGGCGGCCAATTATTATATTCCTTTAACTACCAAAGCTCTCCATGAAGCCTATGTTTACTATCAATTTTCCAGGACCTTTTCAGTATACTAAACATTTGTACTAATGAATAAAGAAAATATTTGGTCTTTAAAGGTTTAAAGACCAACCGAATTTTATTTCCACAATCAATTTAATATGGTAACATGCACTCGTATTCCTGCGTCTTTACCTATACTTTTAAGGTGTGCCTGTAATTTGATAATGTTTTTTGCATCGAGGCGATGTCTAACATTTTTAATTCAGGAGCTAAAACTTCTATCAAGTGGCTAAGTGGCATGTTTTTTAAAAACAATATATATATATATATATATATATATATATATATATATATATATATATATATATATATATATATATATATATATATATATATGTATGTATGTATATATATGCATACATAAAATCAAGATACATACCTCGCTGATAGCAATTTTGATATTCACTACTTCTTTATTGCAATGTATTGCAATTTGTTTTTAACTCTTCCTTTATTATTTTGGTTACGTTCATGTTTAAGTCAGTAGATATGATAATGTATCCGTTTCATTATTTAAAGTAGAATAGTTGGAAACCCTAGAGAAAATGAAGAAATACATCACAGAAGCCATTGGAAAGTTTAGGAACATGGTTTTGACAATCACACTAGGAACGTCTAGGGACAAGGGGAATTTAACATGGGACTCCTGTTCGGCCTATATAGCGTCCTATGGTTGTATACTGACAATATGAATATAACAGGCGTGGTGACGTCACGGTACTGAAGATTGGCAACAATGTGGCAATAAGGTTGCAACCATGCTAGGAATAGCTATGCACCGGGTTGACATCAGTTGGGTGGTGGTGTAGAGATATACTTCCAATTTACATAGAGTGATAGATCACATACAATATGATACATACAATAATATACCCAGGCCAACATTTCAGATTAAATTGTTTGTTGAGGCGATGAAAGCACAAAACGTTAAAGGGCCTACGGGTAGCCGTGAAAAGGGCCGTTTAGTTTTATGTTCACATCATTACGTTAACATAGAGGACATCTCACGGATCTTTTTCTCTTCATCAGACTTCGTCTAACTTCTGGTTCGTACATAATTACTCTCTTCAAACACCATTGCCTCTCCATATAGATCCTTCTTTTCCAAAGGGCTGAATCAGTCATTATGTTGATTGTCCATTATGACATGTGATTGTTCGGGTGTAAAAGCATTGACGATACGAGATTTAACGATGCTATGTTTGTCTACGTCTTGTGATGAAAACAGGTGAATGGAATGAAGTTTACTGCAGTTATTTATGGTGGAAGAATGGATCGAAACGGCTTGAGTTATTTCACCAATCAAAAACTGAGTTACAAAATTCAGTCACAGTGCTGAGTCTGTCTTCCAATCCGAAGCGAGTGGTCTGTGAAGTCACATTTTTTCAATAGGTGTGCTAGCGTCTGTGCGCCGTGCAAATATGCGACAGTTTTTACCCATCACGGAAACTTAGACGACACATAATTGGGATGCACCGGCCGTGGATATGAGAAACGATGGTATAGCAGTGGCTACTTAATTCAACAAAATTTTACTTCCAGAAGATAATTTTCATTGGGACTTTGTAGACTTTCTCTCGTCTTCTACTAGTGCTATAACCATCTTCTCCTTTTATATCACATGTCTTAACAGGCACAGAAAAAATAATTGAATACATCTTTACAGCAACATAACGAAGCAGAACAAGTTTTTCTCCTTCAACAACAACATCACGAAGAAGAAGTAGAATGAAGGAAAGTATAGGAAGAAGACTCAGCATCAGTAAAGAAAACAAGTTTTAGAAGAGAGATAATACAGTGGATGTCAAACAGTAACGTTACTTTAAGACACTTTATGCGGAGTTAAGGTGTCTGAAAGAAATGTATCTGAGTTCGCTACTACGGCCCTAAAGAATGCTGCCTTCTCAAGCCCTACTCCGTTGCTTCGCCTAAGATACCAACACGTATGATATCTCCAAGTCATCGACAGGAACCAGTCCAGAAGTAGGGCTTAGCCGCAGCAAAGGTTGAAAGCATATGTTTATGAGTATGTTTTTAATTTTTAACCAATAAAACAAACACTCAACTGTCTTGTTCAGGGTCACTCATTTTTTGGGAAACAAAATAGTATTCATTTTTGCCAAAATCAATTAAAACTCAGTCACATTTTACCCCATGATGTGCGTATGTGTGTGAGTGTAGGTCCTTATTCTAAAACATCAAAACCATGAGACACTTGTTTGTTTTATGTCTGCGACTAATCTGGTACAATCCGATATCACATTGGATCCCAATATCCTTTCTCTTTACAATTATAACAGGTATCTTGCGTTTGTTTCTTCTGGCACCTGTTTTCTTTTTTCACGGTCTGGAATAATGTAGCCCATTATCATTTATTGGTATAACCCTTTTTATATACATTGTTCTGACATGGATATATAGGCGGGTCATGAAAAAACGACGCATCATTTGGTAGAGAAAGGAGAAAAACGTAATTTATCATCTCCATACAATAGCTTAAGTCTTGACTCTAGTGACATTGGAGATGTCATGACTGAATCAGAATCTAGACCAAGACAATCCTCGTCCAAGCAAAGTTCACCAGTAAACCCTGTGAAATACTACCACATTCAAGAGACGGAAACGCTCAAACATTTACAACTTCGGATTACACGTACACGGTGAAGTTTAAAGATTTAAAGACCAACTTGTCGTTGAAGAATGTAGAGGGTTCATTAGTTGTATGTGGGATTATTCGTTAACTAGGCTGATAAAGCAATGTCAAGCCAAAGAAGAAGATCGTATAAGACTTTCCATTCATCACAATAATTTAAAGTCTCCCGTTTGGATTTAGTTGAACAGCCAAGCAGAAATGACATCTTCCAAAGTCAGCGACAAGATTGAACACTTGCAAGAATTCAATGACACAGTTCACATCACCGTTGGAAAAGTGACACTGTTCATTACTTTGCTCTTCTCCAACGGACATGACGCAAGAAGGTGTTTATGGTGGACAACCTTCGCAGCACTAAAACGAATTAACAATCATTAAGGCCAGGGTTTAGGACGCGGATTCGTCGTGGGACGAACGTAAGCGACAAGAAACACACGACTCAATGGAAAACTGCCTGAGCGAACATTCGGAAATCGAACCAAACCGTAAGACAAAGAGAAGCAGAATTCATGTTACAGAAAGCGGGACTGTCCAAAGACACTCGCTGCGACATTCCATAAATGCAAATATTACAAGACGTCTTAGCGCCAGGCTACATCTTGAAAGTACACCTTTAAGAATTTCACGGACCTCTATTGTTTCGAGGTAACACTTTCACCATCACGATGCATATTTTGATGCCGTTACTAGTATCCATGGATTCCTGGGATATCGTTATTAATGCGTACAATTTGACTACGGTTATTACAATCATGAGTAACATAAATATTGTAGATTGAAATGTTCATGATGAATGAATGATTAACAGTGACTAAACAATGGAAAGATGGATATAGTTTACTCAGAAAGCAAACAGTGAAGAATTGTACTCGTGTATTAAAATGACTTTAATCATAGTGAAATTGTGCATATGAAAAAATGACGTATGTGTAACTTATCTGTACAGTCCATAAAGATACCCCCAAAATTAGTTCACGGCTACGATATTACATACAAGGAGATATACACCGTTGTCAAAACACTTCATTTCAGTTCCACGACTGCTAAAGTTGAGCTTAACATATACTAGATTCCCTGTGGTTGACTTTACAGCATGCACCACGTAGATCTTTTGATTCCTCAGATATGTGAAAAGCTTGGGTCTCTATAGTCACTTTAGACAACACCGGACACTCCATATACTGGACACCTTGACACTCTAGATAATGGAAAGCTGAAAGCATATCCACCGTGTACTATTTATATGACGCGGGCATAAAAACGTAATAACGTTATACACGGGAAGTTATATAGATAATATTACCGGCACAATAATTTCAAAAACATGTTCAGAAATAATCCTAACCTTGCTTGATTAGAATCGTTCTGTACTAAACATTTCTTAAAAGTGTAGCTCTATATTACTAATACAAAATCCTTCGCTTAGTCGTAAACAAGAATATGAACGTGTGCTTTATTCTGTGTAAACCAAAGTTACAAATCATCAAGACATTGACGTGGTAGTACAACAGTGTTATCGTATTTTAAGAGAAATTAATTATAATTACCTGCAATTTGCCGAAGATGTGCGAATCCTTAATGTAGATTGCCGACTGACGCCGACTGACGAGACGTTTTGTATGATAAAGAATCTTTAATATTTACACACAGGTATTGTCTGTGCATCGAAGGCCTTCGGTTACGTCTCATCAAAAGCACCTCGCACTCCAGTACACAAATTTAATAAGTACATACAAAAAGATTTATACAAGTCCATGACGACAATGGACAATTTTTTTAATATAATATACGGAACAAAGTACGGAATTCCGCAAGTGACTTTGAACGGAACCAAAATAATTTCCATGCAAGTAGGACAAGTGCAGTTTAAGATTCAATGAGTTGCTTGAAATCGCATATTTGTCGCATTCCTAAAACGTTTGGAATGCCAGAAACGGCCAAAGGCTATTTCTGCACTTTTTATATACCGAAGTCAATCAAATATGCCGTACGACTAGTTATGCCAGAGGCTCACTACTACAAACCAGAATACATGCCCAACGAACAACGAAAAGCTTTTGTCTCATGGTACCAGACTCACGTCTCGGACCTCTTAGACATTCAAGAAGAAATGTTAAAGTATTTTTGATCGAACGTTGACATTTTAGGACGTTGCTGTGGGCACTTTCGAGAATTATTCATGGAACACAGAGGGATATATACTTTGGCAGGATCTTGCACTATTGCCAATGCATGTTCCTTAGTGTACTGAAAACAGTTCATGCCTTAAAAAACTTGGCTGTCATCAGCTCTCAAACTACGAACTTTCTCAAATGACAATGATCGATCAAAGCCCTACGCTGGCTACATTACTTGTGCGATAAAGAAGACAAATAGGTTCAACACGCCCGATACCAGATGGTGCGTCAAGACTATCGGAACATATTTCTTGGACGGCTGGGACTTAACAAATTATCAAACCATGCACGAGTTTAACGGATGCTTATTTCAAAGATGTCCCCTTTGCTACCATCAATGTGACACAACAAATCAGTTTTTGTAACGGGCGACGGAAGAATTTGACTAGACCACGTTTCAGCCACGAATGAAGCTAGAACAGCAAGGATATTAATTGGTGGAAATGTGTGAATTCGAGTATAATTACCGTTTTGAAACTGACCCTGGGATTGCAACAAGGAGATAAACAATTGGGAACCATTTTACAAAGCAGCTACATCGGTTACTTTGTTCCCAGTCCTTCCCTGAAATACTCTTCCAACGGGATCACCAGCAAAGGGAGCCTTAATCCATCGTCCGCCATTCTCACAACAGTCTTCCCTCCAACCACAATCCTGTTTTAGACAATCCTCCGAATTCAAGTGACCCCTCTGACAGAAGAACGCAGGTTATTATTAACAATCATAAACAATTTTACTTAAAGTTACCCAGTGATAGTTCCACGGAGGTGTTTTTTTCTCAACAATGTGATGGTGCACGGCTAAATACTTCAAGCTATTCATTTGGATCATGAAGCCCATTGGGAAGTGGCTTTAGTGGAAATGATACTTCCCACACATATGAAAAACATCGTCGAAATTAAAAACAGTTTACAATAGAAGTTCATGACGACCAGTTTTAATAAAACTTAGACAAATGCAGCACAGTAAGAGTCTCTAAGAAAACACAGAGCCCCAGAACTAAACAGGCCGCTTATGTGTTAACCATTCCTGCAGGCTATTATCATAGTGGTCAACATATGGTGCCCACGATTGTTGCCAGGTCAAATGCAAGGTTTTGTAAAAGCCAGAAAAGGTATCATCTTTGAATTGCATGCAGTGGGTCGCGCCTAGTGATCAAATTTGCAGAGGGCACAGTTGTGATTTTGTGTACTCCAATGTGTCGGAGTACAACGTCGTGGGAAACACTTCCGTATCGTTACTGCGTGTTATTCCTTCCAAAGTAGATCGACTCACGAATTTGTGCATCCACATTATTTGCCCGTCAGTAAGTCGTATTTTGACAGGGTCAACATTAAAGAAAGCGATTTGGGACAAAATATTCCATTTTCTAACGGACAGTTACTGTGAAACTCCATTTTTGAAACGATTCTCTAAAGACTCATAAGTCATGTATCTGAAATTAAATATCTCTTTCACTCTCCCCGTCCGTCTCCCATTTTCTGTCTGTCTGTATGTCTCTTTCTCTCTCCCTTTCTGTTTCTCTCTCTTTCACACACAAACACACAAACACACACACATTTCGACATTGGATACACTAGTTCAGTCAGTGTTCTAAATCTAACGAACTCAAAAACTAAATCTGGCTCACTTGACTCAAAAACTAAATCTGGCTAAAACTTGACACTTTGTGTTTCAATAAAATAATTATCTTAAGAAATTGTGTGTGGTTGTCCCACTCGATTATTTTAGATGTCCATAGACGACCAGTACGAGTCTAAACATTCACTCCAAGAGTTATTATATCTACATTTGTAAATGTTTGATCACTCTCAATCCTTCTTGCTTGTGATAGCCTGTGAATTTATTCCCACTCTACTATATCATACCCCTCTTATACCATATCTTGCTGATTTCTTGCTTGTATTCATAGTGTGTAAATATTTATCCGTCCTTTTAAATAATGCATATATTGCCAAGTATTCACCATTATACATGGCACTTGGATAATTTAATGCGGTGTGTGGGAGCAGAGCTTGTTGTATGACTGAGTGTCAAATATATGTTACTCGTCATGTAGTCGTACATATGTTACACATATAGCCTAAATTCAGGTCCCCTTATGCGCAATAGTTTTTTCAACATGATATGGTAACGACAATTTCCCTATATACTTCACCAGAATAGTTCGTATGTTCCCAAAGCGCCAATTGTGACACCTATATATATATATATATATATATATATATATATATATATATATATATATATATATATATATATATATATATATATGTATATATATATATATATATGTATATATAAGGACATTGTTAGGTATAAAACGAAAACATAACTCAATGTTACTATTTATGTTTCATTTGATGTGACATGCGTATTACACAGGCATGTTATATATATATATATATATATATATATATATATATATATATATATATATATATATATATATATGTATATATATATATATATGTATATATAAGGACATTGTTAGGTATAAAACGAAAACATAACTCAATGTTACTATTTATGTTTCATTTGATGTGACATGCGTATTACACAGGCATGTTAAATCTTCTGTATGTGCTTGGGCCCTACAAGCACATACAAAGGTTATATACATATGTTAATATACTTTTTAAATGCCACTAAACCACTTGTGTGTTCATTAGTACATTTATGTCTGGACTATGATAACTTAATTATGTCATGTTCGTCTCAATATCTACTCCAGAAACTTAAAAAGTTCAACACACAGCTGCTCTGATCATATTTAAAGTGATGATTAAGATTTGTATGCATGTATTTTGTATTTGGTATCCATTTTACTAGTTTCCGAATGATTGAATAACCGTTGTCCCAACATAATGAACTTTAAAAACAATTTATTCCATGAACTATAGCTGTATTTAATTATTTTATTTATATTTCAGATTTTACTAGAGATTACGTTCTTTCTTCTTGCAGTGCTATATTAGCCACTAAGCACACTAAGCGCATGCTTAAGGCACAAGCCCAACACGGGCACCAGGAAAAACTCAAATTATGAAATTAATGAATTAGATATGTTCATTTCGATCTCCATGTATCTTGATTTACTTTCTTTTGTGCTTTTAATAGTGCTTTTTTAGTTTCACAATTTGTAAGCGGGGTTTGGGGGTACCATAATATTTTCAGCGCTAACAATTCCTTAATCCAGCACTGATTACCTGTTTACATTGAACATTACATTTATACATTAAAATGGCTATTGTCAATCTAGAGTTGATATCAATCAAGCCTGGGAAATTGTGACAGCAGCTTATACACAATGACTTTGATGCAGAAAAAAGAAGGATACAGCACATAACAGATATGCCACCAACATATTTAGTAACAATATTACAACTGGTTGGGTCTACTTTGCAGGGCTTTATAACAATCTCCATTCCTTTCTTGCTTTTTGGATTGACAACTCTCCACCGCTCCTGGCCAGTTTTGGTCACTGCATGTGCATATTATGAATTTTCATTACAGCGCAGGGCAGCTAAATGTAACCATAAGATATAGAAGCATCACAAACAAAACTAAGCAGAAGTAAATGATGAGCAATTCTTGCTACTTACTGAGCTATTTTTACAATTAAGGTAAGCAGGTAGGGTTTTTCAATTTAATTTTTAAATATTATATATACATATATATATATATATATAATACACTGATTAATATCTAAGTGTTTCAAAACAACTTGCAAGCTGGCTCAATTGCATGCAATAATTACTTTTTGCAACTTTTCTTTTTCAAATCACCATCGGGAAGCACTTTCAAGGATTCTACAGGCAGGAGGCAGGTGGCATTGGCTGACCTTTGCAGGTATTCAAATAATACATGACAATTTCAACACAACAAATCTAGTTCCCTGTAACGCATGGTATGTGTGTGTGTGTGTGTGGTGATACTATTTGAGAATTTGTGATGAACAAAGTTCTATTTAATGCAGATATTATCATTTAAATACTTCAATTACTTTATGGTCATGACATGGATGGAAATTAGAGTGCACACAAAATATTTATTTACCTCTGCTTTCCGCCGTTTATGATAGGCATGCAATAATTACTTTTTGCAACTTTTCTTTTTCAAATCACCATCGGGAAGCACTTTCAAGGATTCTACAGGCAGGAGGCAGGTGGCATTGGCTGACCTTTGCAGGTATTCAAATAATACATGACAATTTTAATGGTTTTATTTTGACAAATTCACATAGCAATGAAACAATTATTAAATTTGCCTAAAGTTATTTAAATGAATTTTAAGCTTCAGTCCCCTGCCGCAATAGTTAAGAGAAATCATATATAGTATGCCTTTTAAAATAAAACCAGGTACATCTAAGTTACGAAAAGGATTGTACTGATTGTACTTCCCTATGGAAGACATATTATGATATAACAAAATCAGGTTGATTATACGATGATCAATTTCTTATTAATCGAGCGACTGTTTTTGCGATATAAATTAACGACAGAGTAATCAATTCTGCATCACCAAACCCCGACCAAAGTTGTATGTCCCAAAACAAAAATATTTTGTGACATCAAATTATCTATTGTTCAGTGTAATGAAGGCTGAAGCTTTGAAAATGAATGTGACATCCAATATATGTCTATATCACCGCTAATTATAATAGAGAACACAAGTATTTTCTTAGATTGGAATATATAATATTGAATAAAGGCATATAAACGGCTGTGAATTAATGAAAATGAAGCAAGATGAATACTCATCAATACCTTGAAACTAAAACAAACAAATGCAAATTTGTGTCACTTGGGATTGTCCTCAAGTTTAAGAATCCATTTAGGCGGCTAAAGTCAACTAAATATGTTAATTTATCCTTCATGACTTTTAAACCTACATATAGAGTCTAAAGCACTTGGCACACGCTTGTTGCCTAATTTACCCATACATATATTAGAAGCACAGCTTTGCTGCGCTAGTTCTGATGTTATGTTTGTTCTTCTTATTTTACAATGTTTTACACACAGTGGACACTGTAAATATAGAAGAACTAGATGTAAATGGTATACGGAAAAGATGTATTAAGACAGATTATTAAACAGATACCGTTCTTTATTTGGCAAATTCGATTTATTATGTCCTCTCCAGGTAAAGCATATCTACCATTTAGGGTTAATATACGGAGTTAGTGCACATTGAAGTGGAAACGTTTTGTAAAGAACTCACTGAAACATTTTTTTCTCCCATTTTTTAAGCTTAAAGCTGATTGGTACGACTTCCATTTCCTATATGTACAAGTGCAATAGTGTCTGCATTATTGCATCGATAAGAAGAGCTTGCGAAATTTTGTATAATAATCAGTACCAGTATTTATTTTACAAATATAGTTCAGATCATTTTATCAAACGTGGCTTTATATTTTTCTATACATTTTTTCGCAGGGAAGAACACATACGCATATATATATATATATATATATATATATATATATATATATATATGAATATGCTTTGGAGATATCCCTTTACATTTACTGCTTTTAATTATTGTATTATTAAGCAGTTTGGTTCAACACCTCATAACAGTCACCCATAAGTTTCAAAATAAAGTATAGGTTCCGTTTTTTATCCATTGGACTATGCATTTACTAGCTGGTTGTTAACAATTGTTTCTGTGCTGGATATGTACCACTGGATTTTATGTATGTTCTAACACCTCATTCTGTATAAATATTTTCCTGACTCACATAAATGAGTTTCAGAATAGTCAAATATGTTTTTCACCAGTTGGGTTTTGTAGCACTAGTCTCTGGGTTGACGGCCTTGTTTTATGCCAGTGTTTATGTTTGTATATATTTCATTATTGGTTTTGTCAGGTTCCGTACCTCACTATAGTGAAACAGTGACCCCTGTTATTTAATGACTTTGTCGTCCACCAGATGGCTCTGGATTATCGTAGTATGCCGTAGTCATACTGTGCCATTGACATGTGCTTGTTATGTTTATTCTATTTTCATTATTTGCATAGTTTTGTTCAGAACTTCACTTCAGTGACCCTAGCTTTACAAACAAGGTCAAATATTTTAGTTATTTTGCGCCAGCTGGTTTCGGATCATAGGACTATGTTTTAGCAGCATGCTTAGGGATTGTTTCATTATTTGCATTACGTTGTTCCACACCTCACTACATTGCTCATTGATTATTAAAATCGTCAAAAGTAGAATGTATTGTTGACCACTTGGATTCATTATAATGTCCTGTATGTTTTCTGCTTGTAATGGTTCCGTATTGTACTAGTTTGGTTGATTATTAAAATCGTTAAAAGTAGAATGTATTGTTGACCAGATGAATTCATTATAATGTCCTGTATGTTTTCTGCTTGTAATGCTTCCGTATTGTAGTAGTTTGGTTGTCTACTTCAATATTGTAACTTATAAGTTTCAAAATGTTAGATTCCTACGTCCACCAGTTGGGTCCTTACCAATCGACATCGATACTATCTATTTACCTATTTCATTAAAGGCATAATGTGGTTAATATCTACATGCATCGCGTGCACATATACCTCTTACATCGTGGGATCATATGCGTTCACAGGCACACACTACTGCCATCTTGGAGCGGATCAGACAGTTTACTATGATAACAACATATTGAAGCTGTCCACGCTTCTTCCTCCTACCTACTTAAAACATATTTCACCACAAAAGCAACTCTCACAATGATTGTTTGCCGATCGATATCGCGTACTGGATAAACTTTCAATTGTCTTGATGAATACCATTACAGATCATTATAGGCATACTATTCTGCCATGTTCACCTTGCTTTCTTATTTTGTTTCTTTCAACAAAAGAAGCAGAGCAATGCTGCAGATAACTGCACATACGAATTATAATTCGATCCATATATCAATCCGCTTTAACGTTTTGACATTTTAAACACAGCTAGACGGAGAGCTGTGTACAATGCACGCATGTAACAACTTTATCAACACTAATTGTTTTTGTTACAGGTCCTGTTAGATATTTTCATCGTTTATCTTTTTTATTTTGGGTGGCCGTAATTTAAGAAAGAATTTGTTCACCTGCATGTCTTTAATTGTGCGGTTGCATTCTGTAAAATGTATTTATAATACTCTATGTTTCATTTTTCAATGAAGTTAACACCCTTTGCTCGAACTACGTTGTCTAGATAGTTATTAATCTGCAAAAGCATAATATATTGTTTAATTTCAATGAAATGTCAATAAAGCGGCTAAAAGCAAAAGGCACTATCGGCCAGTATTGTATTATTTTTATCTTGCATGTGTGAGCTTTTATTACTGAATGGCATCTGGGAAAGCATTTTCATCTTTTATCCTTCTCTTAACATTTCGAAACCATTGCTTCCGTCAAAAGTGTGATTGTGTGTGTACATTTACTCAGCATAGTTGTGTTCAATGTGTACATACCACTGGAAATTGGGTGGATCAAATCCTTGTTATATATCTGTATCCTATACTTTATCCAAATTAAATTTCAATATTCAAGACTTTATGTTACTTGCCCATGACCTGAGTGGAAAGTTTAATTGATAATCATTGAAAATATGCGAGGACACTAATGAACTAAAACTAATACTTTTCTTGTCATTTCTGGAATATAAAAGATTGTTTTCAGTGTAATTCCAAACATTACACGACAAGAGTGTGTTCAGTGTAATTCCAAACATTAAACAAGTTTGTTTTCAGTGTAATTCCAAACATTACACGACAAGTGTGTGTTCAGTGTAATTCCAAACATTAAACGACAAGATTGTTTTCAGTGTAATTCCAAACATTACACGACAAGTTTGTGTTCAGTGTAATTCCGAACACTAAACGACCCCGATACCATAAACTAGGTATACAAAACAGATGAGTTCTGAGAAGGACTTTTCAAACAGCAAGTTATGTTTTAGAGCCTTATAATGCCAGACCTCCCCACCAATATACACACCCACATTAAACACAATCAGCAAAACACAAGTTTACATCTCACGTGATTGCGTCCTGTACTATTCGCTATAGACACTAGACTTTATATGCAACAACAACACAAAAAGGTTTTTCAGTTAAAAATTCCATTGCATGGTCTAATATTTCATCTTAATTAGCATGTGTTTTGAGTTCAGTATTTTCAAAACAAATCATATGTCATTTTCTGCAACGTAACAATAACTCTTGGATTTTAACTATCTCATATTCGACCTCAGCGGTCGATTCATTATGGCCTATAGATGAGTTACCAATTTTAGTTTCTTGAAATATAAGTTGGTCTATCCAGTATGGCTTAGAGATTTGAATAACCAATTTTAGTTTCTTGAAATATAATTTTGGTCTTCATTAACAGGATAGGCTGTTTACAGTGACTGCATACAAATGAAACGCAGACTATCATTTAATGATACTCAAGGTCTAAAAGAGTCTAAATAATTATGTTACCTGATTCTGTTACCTGATTATGTTACCTGATTATGTTACCTGATTATGTTACCTAATTTGGTATATATTTGTTTTCATTTAATATTGTTTGTAAGTTTTAAATTCTTTTGTTTTTTTCATTACATGCTGCTGTAATGTAAATGTTTTCATTAGATATGGTGTTTTGTCTTGAGATAACTGGTTAATCTATTTTTAAACAAGTAATGATCCTTCTGATACAGACAAACAGATCAATACAAAATTATTATTTTATACCAAATATTGAAAGAAAATATTTTATATTACTGTTTTTGACACATTTAATTAATTCATCTTTTCTGAAAAAGTCTAATCGTTACATTTTAGGTCTGGAACCTTTCCACCTAGCCTGCTTAAATTAGGCAATCGGCTGTGTAAATCAAAAGTAAAATTGTGGTTAGACAGAACTGTAATGGAGAGAACGTTTGAGTCTGATAAAGAGTTCCCTCTATTGCTCATTCTTCCAAAGTTTAGTTAGGTTCAACGAGTTACATTATCCGTTTTGGATGAAGGGTCGCCAAGTACTTTTCAAAGTCTCAAGGATAAGATCACCTTTGATCTAGATAATTGTGATGCATTCCTCGATGATATACGAGTCTACAATGAGACCTGGAAAGAACATTGAGCACCATTATGGAGTTGACAGACTCACAGATGCAAATCTAACAATTCATGTAACTAAAACCGCGTTTTGCCGTGATAGTGTAACATTTCTAGGACATACTGCGGAACATGGACAAGCTAAACGTATATATACTAGGGTCTAGGTATCTATATGAATTCCCTGTGCCTTTTAACACACACAACCTTGCAGCCACTAAGGTGGAGTTTAATGTTACAGCAAAATAGTATTCAAATCAGGCACATCAACGACAAAGATAAATTAATAGCAGATGCACTTTTCCATGTGTAGTAATGTCTTATTTCATTTACATCATTTGCATCTCATAAGATTGCCTCTTATGTTTTCGTAAACCGCATACATAAATAATATATGGTAACAAAAAACTTTACCATCTAAATATATGGGCGGGAGTGTTATGTATATCTGATTTGATATATATTTGTTTTCATTTAATATTATTTGTCAGTTATAAATTCCTTTTTTAATTATTATTAAATGTTATTGTAATGTGAAAGTGAACACCCTATTATTTTTAAAGTAAAAATGATTGGTTCACGTCAGGGTCATGTTAGAAATAAGTGATATAACTGATCACGTGACTCCTTTTCTCAAAATAAGATATAATCTCTGTTTTAGTGAAATATTCTCAATTCTGGGCTTTTAAAAAGGACGTTATATCATTCTAATTTGTTGTTGCTACGTTTTTTGAGACCAAGCCAACATTTCAGATCATTTGGATTTTAAGGGATTAATTCGTAAATATGCAGTATATGATGTTTTCATACGTAATTCTTTAACAAAGACAGTTTATCAAAATATTATTAGAATTTCAAACACCTTAGTTTTAAATCTTGTGATTCTACAAGGAACTATAGATAAACAAGACAGATTTCAGCACACGTCATCGTCTTCCATCTTGGATTTTCTCTCAGGACTCGAACTTGAATCTATTAGAACAGTTCATTATTAGGACTTTTGTATTTGAATTTGTGGATTATTCCTGGATTATTTTCGGATTTGATTCCTAAAACTAAGTTCTTTTTCGATTTTCACAATCTTTTCAAGGGAATAAATTATTTATTAAATTTTACAAAGTTCGTTGTTTTACTCTTTATTTGTTACCGTTTATTAAAGCCTACACTCGTAACAACTGAAACGTCAACACTGAAAGTTACACATCCACAACTCCCTCATCCAGGATCGGCTTTTTACATTGAAGTTGTATGGGGACAAATTGTTATAATGTAAATATGTGTACCTCCATTTTACAAATCCCTATATCCATTTATCTAAAGTTTTAATTTAATATGAATTCAGCGTTAGTGAAAGCCCAAGATTTAGACTGAATTATTGTTATCTAGATATATATCAAATCTAGTCATATAATACATATTGTCAGAAAAAAATACAATATGTTAAATGGCATCAAGATATTCAATTTTCAGAATACTAGATAAACCCACCTACATTTATGTTCTATATGAAAGGCATGTAGAGGTTATGCTCTCCATCCCATCCAGTGTGGCTTACATTATAATCATAGCAGGCCCCTTATTTTTAGACGTTTTGTATTAAGTAATTGTCCGTACACTTTGTACAGAAATGAACACAGCTTTTCTTAATCACGTTATTATTTTCTCACCAATTGACATGTTCGCTAAATTTGCCAATTATTGTGCTTATAATCAGAGTTTTATTTCTTGGACATATATTTATGTTTCATTTTGCACGAAATATTTTGCATGCCATTTTAGGTTTGTATTTGTGTGCTTATTCACATTGCATTAGTCCATAACGGCATGATGTAGATTAACTATACAAAGTGGTATTAAGATCAATCATCACTGTAAAAGCTAAAACCTGAAATGATATACAGTAGACTGAAATAATGTTATTACACTTATATTTATTTTCATTCAAACTAGTATCGTAAATAAATTGGCGATAAAATGTATATATGCAGGATGAGGTTTTATAATGCCTAAATTGATAATAACGCTAAAAGTATAATTTCCCTTTTCAGAAAGCGAACACATCACTACAGATTATTACAATACCTTATTATACATGGAATAGAAAATGTAAGCACTCTAGGTAATATATAGTATGCTTTACTCGCAGATGTAAAACTTAAGGTAGTTTGTGCACCCCTCCCAAACATTATTGCATAGTGACCGAACTACACATGATCTGTATATGCATATCAGTATTAAAGTAACAAAGGTCAAGAAAATAAAAAAAATGGCGATAAGGGTAAAATTCCAGTTTCCAAATGTTTTTTGCGAGCATCGACATGATTGCTAGATTTTCAGAACATTGTGAAAACAAATACAACTAAATACAAGATTTATTTGCAAGGCAATAATAATCATATAAACATAAATCTTGTGCA
The DNA here is from genome assembly GCA_029339505.1 of Unio delphinus. NCBI lineage: Eukaryota > Metazoa > Mollusca > Bivalvia > Unionida > Unionidae > Unio > Unio delphinus. The sequence goes on from JAQISU010000086.1 coordinate 6,129,438, forward strand.
ATAAATTGCTTACACTCTGCTTAGGTTCAGCGTTTCATAATTATGTTCAATGTTCTTCGAGAGAGTCAGTGTTGAGTATTCCTCTTCGTCACTCTTTGATTTATCAAATGCAATATTAATATACGTCGGAGAAAATTCCTTTGACAAATATTCTCCTTCAATGTTCATGTCCTCAACTATATTAACATCGTATTTTCTCTCTTCAGTTGTCGTCGGATTTACGCATTTTCCTTCCTTCTTATTTCTTTGCATTCTGTGAAAGAGGAGAGCATGCTTTTGGAACGTATATATGGAACATTATGAAATAATTTGTGTAAAACGTAACTAAGGCTATTTGTTGTCATTTCTTTCGATGATTATATGTTTAAATTAATGCACCCAACCTTGATTTTATATGTACTTCATCCGTCTATGAAATATACATTTCTTCATTGTTAACAACTTAGACAAATATTCATGTTTAAAAGTACAATTCTCATGTATGTATGTATGTATGTATGTATGTATGTATGTATGTATGTATGTATGTATGTATGTATGTATGTATGTATGTATGTATGTATGTATGTTATTCGGTGTTGGCACAAATTGCCCTCCTACACAGTGAGTAAAATAACGTTGACTTTATATCATACCTTCGATTCTGTCGGGCACAAACACAGACACTCAGAAGTATAGTGATGACAAGGACACCTGCAAGAGAGCCAACAGCTGCACGAAGAACGGTAAGTTCTTTAGTGGATCCTGACAAAGAGATCACCTCCTAGATTATTACTGTTTATATGAGCACCCACTATTACGATACGCCATAGCTACATATAGAAAATCATTAAAATGAAATCACCAGACATGCGATAATAAAATTAGTTGCGTATCCTTTGAGAAACATTTTAAAGAACAAATTGATAAAAAATTACCCTGAACAGGAAGTATTTGTTCAAATTTTGTTTCGCCTTTGATTTGCATTTATTGTCAATATCATGAATCACACACAAGCAGTAACAAACACAATTTTACGCAAACATATGTAGTTACAATACATTATATTTCACACAGCTTATTGTCCACTTGGTCAATAAGAGCAGTTATGCAAAAATGACGTAGTGAGAAGGACAGCAAGAAAATATTAAACTGTTTGAATGAGTTGTGCTTACAAATATATATATATATATATATATATATATATATATATATATATATCGTCCTATTCCCAGTAAAATGTTCATTCAAATTTTTCAAAGTAGGAAACATTAACACATTCATAACAAACGTATGGGAGAATAGATCTAACATTGTTTTCTAACTTCATCTAAGAAAGACAAATAATATGTTGATTGGATAAGCACAATTACGAATTATATCGTCAAAAAATAAAAAAACGATTTTTAAAGAAACTTTCATTCTGTGGCAGTAGAAAGTTAAAATAATAGTCTTAAAAGGCATTATTTTAAGCTTGTGTGATTTTATTTAATACTTCCCACGATGGTTTTGGTTTTGTTAAATTTTGCTAGGTTAGTTTTCTAAATATTTACATATATTAGCAAGACAAACAAATTCTTTCTCGTGGCTCAAGATAAAAAACTTCCGAGGTTATGAATTGGATGAAAACATTATATGGCACACATGTGAATTAAATATACGACACAGTTTTATCAAATCGTGGACCGTTTCTAACCATGCATTGGATCGTGACATGAATCTCTTAGTCCCTTCTTCATCGTCTCAAGTTAAATAAAATCAATACAAAATTTCAGCAGCAAAGTGCCTGTCCACAGTCTGCCTCCCATGTGCAGAAGGTAAAAGCCGCCATTTTTACAAATATATATCTGTATTAATGCAATTGTAAGTGTTGGTACTTTTGAATAATTAAATATACATATCAATAAATTACTCAAGATATCGCCAACCCCCACCAGTTTACCTTGTAAGACTGGTATGTAGTACACAACTATGCAAGAGAAATATAGAATCTATCGCACATGTTCATGATTGTATATGGGTTTCTTTAACACTCTGCCATGATGCACATACATTACCAAATCTGCATGAACACATGCTAACTTTGCCATTGATGCTTTAAATGCCCTAATACATATGACTTCTTTTGACGCCGATGATTTTGTCTCCACAAACAATCTACCTAACAAATGATATATCTGTAGTATTTTACCAATTATAACCTTGTGTTCATATTATCTGTAAAATTAAAATGATTTCCAAAAGTTTAACATTTTAATATTAGATATTTCAATGCGTTTTGTTCTATGGATACAAATTTCTGGATAGGTTTATTTTCGTACTTTTATCAATTTATTTATGTTGTGATTCCTAAGCATATATCTTTGGTTGTCATCATGTAGACATGCTTCTACTGACGTGCATTAGAGCAACGCTAGCTATCTAAACATCAGACTATCTATATAGATACATAATATACATTTAGAAAAATAATTATGAATACATCGAGGAGAAATAGAACGTCCCTGGATTTCTTCAGTTTCGCGTCCTTGAAAAGTGGATCTTGATAACACGCATTGTATGTATTAGAACAAGTGCGGATATAAACATTTTCAAAATTATCACGTGTTGAACAGTTCTTCCCTTGCCAGCATATTGAACAATATCGCGCGTAATTACCATTTGGAATAAACAATGTTGAGCCATGTTTGAACATCCGACATAAACAATCAAACACGAGTCCAATCTAATGCTTCCACTATTTGAAACGTTTAAAAAATAGTATAGTATTAAAATGATTTAACGTTTAAATACTATACAAATGCTGAGTATTTTCTGGATCATAGTACAAAATAAAATATGGTTCATCGAAAGACTTGGAAGTGCTGCAAAATCATTAAGAAAATTATAGTTTTTGAATTGACTGTAATCGGAATTTGAACAGTGTTAGTTAAAAACGTATTAAATGCAGTCAGTTTTCAGTGTTTCTTCTGTAATTTATTTCATTAATTGTTAATGTAATATACCATATACGTATATGATAACTACTTTACATTCAAACATGCACCTGACAGAAGAAACTATAATTAATAGTTTAGGAACTTTACATAATCCCCGTTAGAACTGTACTGACATATATAATATGTATACCTACGGGAAAAATAATCCTATTGTGTCCCCTTAACTGATTTTGAATAATATATATATATATATATATATATATATATATATATATATATATATATATATATATATATATATATTGAAGACTTGATTTTTATACTTTTGTGTCATGCTTGAAGTCAAGACTTTTTCAAATGGTTTATCTTCTAAAGATCTCTTATGCAGCTAGATAATGCATGATTCGAACATCTAGCACATTTCTTCCCCATCGAAGCCTGCCACGTTTTCTTACCACAATTAAGAAAATCTTACAATGCAAAAAGTAATCCTTAAGAAGAAATACAACGTCTTTGGTATGGACATCTTAACCTTACGCTGAGTATAAATTTCAACGAAAAAGTTATCAGGAAGTTAATAACGCTTACCTGTTGAACATATTTGTCCATGCCAACAGACTGGATACTTGCAATAGTAAGAACCATTGGTGTTAGTACAGTTGCCACCATGTTCGCACGGAGAACCCAAACATTCATCAACATCTGAAATGTATTGATTTAATAAAATTTCAAATTTCAAAGCTTATGATGTTAATACAAATGCACACAATTCCCTTGATTTATCTGAGTAAAAGCGTTTAACTAATAATTTCAATTATCACAAAACAAATTGCTGATATTGACAAATTTTCAAATTAGTTTTCTGCAGATCATTATTTTCTTTGTGATTACATTAATGCTAGTGGTGGAAAGTAAAATTTAAATCCGCAAAGTAAAGGAAAGGAACATTTTAGGATGTTAACACATTTCTTAACAGAAACATAGTGACATTGGTACTGTATACGTAAGAGATCTTTTATCCAACAAATATATTTCATCTCATTTGCAACACGACACAAAATAACCGAACTGAAATCACGAGAGTAGGATTTGCATATTCCGAATAAAACGCAAGAAATTCCTTTCATCTCATTTGCACCACGAGGCAAAATAACCTAACTGAAATCACGAGAGTAGGATTTATATATTCCGAATAAAACGAGGCACAATAACCTAATTGAAATCACGAGTGTAGGATTTGCATATTCCGAATAAAACCAGGCAAAATAACCTAACCGAAGTGACGAGAGTAGGATTTGTGTATTCCGTTCATCTGTATACACATGCATAAAGGATAAAGACTCCCTCCTAACTTTCGGGGGAAATAAAATAAGGTTATATTTTATTTTTTAAGTGAATTACGTCATTCATTCTAATATATGTAAGGTAAGAAAGTATGTTTTAAGGCAAACCATCCAGATGTGTGCAAAAGAAAACAATGCAGATAGTTTATGAATGCATACAAGTTGTTTCCCTTCGAAATGTTTGATGCAGGCATTTGTTTTGGATAATCATTTAACAGAAACGTAAAACTGTATCTGCATTTTCGTATATCATGCATGCCGTATACATTTTGTTACGGTCCCACTTTCGATAAACGTTTAAACAATTCACTACTTAATTTTACAGGCATCTAACTATGTTTTCAACCGTATAGGCATAATTGTGATAATATACCAGAAAGTGCTTCTCTCTCTCTCTCTCTCTCTCTCTCTCTCTCTCTCTCTCTCTCTATATATATATATATATATATATATATATATATATATATATATACCTACTTAGTAATCTACCTCATCTACCTCAATACCAACCTACATAACTACCTATCCACACCTACCTACCTACCTGCCTATCTATCTACCTACCTACCTACCTACCTACCTACCTGCATACATACATACATACATACATACATACACACACACACACACATACACACATACATACATACATACATACATACATACATACATACATACATACATACCATGGGATCAACCTGATTATATCTCGTTAGACAATCTTGACTGCTGAGAAAGGGAACACCTTAATGGAATACAATTGTTTGAATAATACATGTTTATTTCGTGTTCAGTATAGATTTCAGAATATGAGAAAGGATATAAGGATTACCACCTATTGAACACTCATTTCAGTCGAATATTGTATGTACTTCTCAAATATTGAACGTTTAGAGAAACAATACTTAATGAAACAAATAGATATGAATTGACTCCGCTGCAGAAGGGCAGTTCAATCATCAGTTCTAACATATACTGAAGGTGATTAACTATTTATCAAAATGTACCCTTGTTTTTCTTAAACAAAGTCAAAATATGTGAATTACTAATAATATGTATGTAACTTTAATAGTCAACGTCATTGAATTACTAGTAAGGTGTATGTAAATTTAAACAGTCAATATCTATGAATTACTAGTAATATGTGTGTAAATTATCAATAGCCAATATATGTGAATTACTAGTAATATGTGTTTAAATTATCAATAGTCATTATCTGTAAATTACTAGTAATATGTGTGTAAATTATCAATAGTCAATATATATGAATTACTAGTAATATGTGTGTAAATTATCAATAGCCAATATCTATGAATTACTAGCAATATGTGTGTAAATTATCAATAGCCAATATCTATGAATTACTAGTAATATGTGTGTAAATTATCAATAACCAATATCTAGGAATTGCTAGTAATATTTGTGTTATCAATAGCCAAAGTATGTGAATTACTAGTAAATGCATGGACAATTATCAATAGTCATTGTTTAAATTACTAGTACAATGTACGTACATTATCAGTAGTCGATATCTGTGAAGTACTAGTAAAATGTATGTAAATTATCAATAGCCAAAATATTTGAATTACTAGTAAATGTATGGACAATTATCAATAGTCATTATCTAAATTACTAGTACAATGTACGTACATTATCAGTAGTCGATATCTGTGAAGTACTAGTAAAATGTATTTAAATTAACAATAGACAATATCTGTGAATTACTAGTAATATGTGTGTAAATTATCAATAGCCAATATATGTAAATTACTAGTAAATGTATGGACAATTATCAATAGTCATTATCTAAATTACTAGTACAATGTACGTACATTATCAGTAGTCGATATCTGTGAAGTACTAGTAAAATGTATTTAAATTAACAATAGCCAATATCTGTGAATTACTAGTAATATGTGTGTAAATTATCAATAGCCAATATATGTGAATTACTAGTAAATGTATGGACAATTATCAATAGTCATTATCTAAATTACTAGTACAATGTACGGACATTATCAGTAGTCGATATCTGAGAATTACTAGTAAAATGTATTTAAATTAACAATAGCCAATATATGTGAATTACTAGTAATATGTGTGTAAATTATCAATAGCCAATATCTGTGAATTACTAGTAAATTTATGGACATTTATCAATAGTCATTATCTAAATTACTAGTACAATGTACGTACATTATCAGTAGTCGATATCTGTGAATTACTAGTAAAATGTATGTAAATTAACACTATTCAATATCTAGGAAATACTAGCAAAATGTACCTAAATTAGCGATAGTCAATATATATGAATTACTAATCAGATGTATGTAAATTCTCAATAGCCAATATCTGTGAATTACTCGAAAAATGTACTTAAATTTATACAGTAAAAATCTGTGACTTACTAGTGAAATGTATATAAATTATCAATATTCAATATCTGTGAATTACTAGTAAAATGTACGTAAATAATAAAACGTCAATATATGTGACTTACTAGTGCAATGTATCTAATTTATCAATAGTCAATATCTGTGAATTATAAGTAAAATGTACGTATATTTTTTATAGTTAATATATGTGAATTACTAGTAAAATTTACGTAAATTTCAATAGTCAATAAATGTTCATTACTAGTACAATGTTTGGAAAATTATCAATATGTCTGAAGTGTCACCTTAGATTTCTTCCGTTTTTTAATATTAATTTTCGATATCAAATCAAATGATTCAAACATTTTGAAAGCATCTTGCTAAGATTATTTATTATATATTACAAAATTGTACCAATAATAATATTTTTTTATTCTGCCTGAACTTAACATTTTCTTTGAAAGGGTCAGCTGCTGATCCAAAAAGTATTAAGAAATTATTTAAGTTTTGCCGTTCGAACGGATCTTTCAATACTTGCCGTTATTAGTTTTTGGGATTAGTTATATTGGCACCAATTGCACACGTATAATTCAAACAACTATTAACATATAAATCTAAAAATATTCAGACATAGCATACTTGTATAATCTAATCATAATACAATAAAACATATTTATTTACTCCTTTAAGTAATAACATATAAAAGATCCTTAAGGTCATCAAAGACAATATGATCGTATTATAAGAATCTCAATATGATGCACTGAATGTTATCAAACAGAAACATTTTTATCAGAATTTTGTGTCGTCTTTCTGAAAGAATGTCGATATCTACAGAGTACTAATAAACAGAACATTTAAGTACGTTATCTGTTTCAAATGCATCTGATAAAGCGATTAAAAAAAATCGTGAAAAGCATTTGAAAGTGCTTAAAAGGTCTTTGATTTCGGATTGTGTATTGGATGCATTTATATTAAATATTTTATTTTTGCAGCATTGAAAAAATATAAATATCTAAGCAATTATGAAATGTATAATGATTTCATTTTTGGCAAATGGTTCGGTTTCTCGAACGCATTTTTACTACTTGCATGTTTAGAGCATTTATATATATATATATATATATATATATATATATATATATATATATATATATATGTTAATTATGTAGTTTTAAAAATCCATACTTCTTTATTCTAACCTTCATAAATATGTACATACTCACATATATAACTCCATACATACATACATACATACATACATACATACATACATACATACATACATACATACATACATACATACATACATACATGCATACCTACATACCTACATACCTACATACCAACATACATACATACATACATACATACATACATACATACATACATACATACATACATACATACATACATACATACATACA